>CM051235.1:29783787-30008787 GCA_027917425.1 Gastrophryne carolinensis | reverse complement strand
ACACACACACACACACACACACACACACACACACACAGAAAGAGACACACATACACTGTGGGTACCTGCTGCTGCAGCCGCTCTCAGACGCACACTCCAGCATCCAGCTCCTCGGCGGCCGCCATCTTGGTACACCCTGCGACCTCGGGTGTAGCTGCCTTCAGCTCCTCGGCGGCCGCCATCTTGGTACACCCTGCGACCTCGGGTGTAGCTGCTCCTCTTACTTCGCCCGGCGGACGGGGAGCCGACAGCACCGCTCTCCCGCCGGTGCCCGCCGCCACAACACGCACCTGCCTCTCGGGGGACACAAGCTCCGTCCCAGGTGAGGTCCCGTCGCCGCTCCTCCCAGGCGCCATCTCAGGTCCGGCTTCCCCTTGTCCGGGCGCAACGGAGGGCGGCCGCCCGCCGCTCTCCTTTCCTCCGGCCCCTCCGCTCCGCCGCCGCCGTTCACGCCGCCGTTCCCGCCGCCGCTTCCTGGCTGCACTTCCTGGCTGCACTTCCTGGCTGTTGCACGCTGGTCGTCGGTGGGCACGCCCACCAACGACCAGCACGCAGCAGCCTGGAAGTGCCGGTCACTGTGTCAGTGGACTCGAGTATAAGCCGAGGTGGCTCTTTTCAGCCCAAAAAGTGGGCTGAAAAACTCGGCTTATACTCGAGTATATACGGTAAATATACAATGCCCGCACAGATGCTGTTAAAAGCTGTTGCAATCCCTGTTTTTTATTTTTGTGGGTGATGGCAGAACATAAAAAATGCGAAAACACCCGGAATTGCATCGGGGACACTGGAAAGACATGACACAGGTTTTGCATGGCTTAAATCGCAAGTTTGCAGCGCTACATAAAAGTGCAAAAAAAAAAAAAAAAAATTCCAAACAGCTCAGGGCACATACAACATCCCTCCTCCCAAAAAAAAGAGGCCAAAAAATTGCAACCATGGCAGCCCATTGAAATCTATGGGATAAGGCCACACAGTGCATTGCGTGGGCCTAGTCTTATGTAGGAACGAATTGCCGGCACTCATATACTTGCCGGAGCTGATGATAGATGGGATACTACTTGGTACTATCAGAGGCGCTATGGATTTTTGAGCTAAGGTGCTGTTAACAAAGTTTGCATGTTTTATGGAAGCAGTTTTCACAACCCCAATCTGTTGCTGTTGCCAATGTACAACAAGGGAAGACGGGCAGGCTGATTCATTACTAACGCCAGATAGCGACAGATGAGCATCTGTAGCGTGGATTTCAGAGCGAGAGTAGTCGCTGTGCTTGGCCATGGCTATTTGTTTCAGAGCGTCTCCGTCGCTGGTCGGCATTGATGAAAATGTTGTGTGAGTCGCAGTACTACGCTGTATGGGAGCGAACAGTAGCGCCAGCTCAGTGCGACTGACTCACACCACATTCATCAAAAAAACAGCCTCAAACAGCACCGGCGCTCAAAATCATGTAATTGTAGCCCATAGCGCTAAGGGCTGTGTGATTAAAGTCTGATTTTGAACATGAATCCACTAGTAACAAAACAAAAACATATGGAATTACATTATTACATTGTAGCATGAACACTTTAATACCAGACATGTAAGGACAATTCTGCATAAAAATATTATTAATCCAAAAAGTTTTCAAAAATGTCATTTTCTTGCCCAGGATACATGTCAGAAAGTTTTGAGATTTTATTAAAAACAAAAAAAAAAAATTGGGATCAGGAAAGGGCTTTAAGGATCGACCATAGAAATGTATGGGAGAGCGCCAGGTAGTGACAGGTTAGACGTGGCGCTCTGCAAGGCTGAACGTCGGCGCTGTACGCTGAGCCTGGGATAATGATGAATCGGACGCTACATGGCGTTGTTCCAGTAGCTCACCAGATTCGGCTTCATAAATGTGGAATTGCGTGCCGTCTCCGGTGTTCACCTGACGCTACCTGCCGCTTACAAGGCACTACCTGGCGCTATCCCTTCATGAATAAGGCCCTTAGCGACAGATTGCAGATAGTTGCACAGAACGCTGCTGCTGGCCATGTGTAAGGTTGAGTGAGCTCCCTCACCTCAGCAGTGGCCATAGCAGCAGTGTTCTGTGTGTACAGGGCTCGCGTCTCTCTTCTCGGTGTTTGTTGCCCATAGCTACAGATTGCAGGTAGTAAAAACTGATACCATAACATTTTCTAACAAAGGAAAACATTTAAAAAATAGGAGCGAGATCAAAGTAAGGATTACGGGCATCCTGTGGGGTTATGTATAGGGGGGCTCCAGCATTCTGGATGCTTGTCATATAGTGGCAGCGCCGGCGGCCACCAACACCCTTGTCCCAGAGGATTTTGGTCCACTAGAAAAGAGGAACAAAACCCATGAATTTGACTTTCCTGGGTTTTTTTCCGTTCCCCGAATTGAGATGCCTCACTGTGTGTAACCCCCCAGAATTTCCAGTACAGCTCACCTCTCCCTCCTTCCAATCAGATCTTCATACCTACCAACTTTTCAGGGTGGGAAAGAGGGACAGTTGTTAAATTAGGCCACGCCCCCTCATTGAGGGATGGATAGGAGATACATTGTAACAGTTACAACAATAGAAACACTTTGAATAGGCAAATGAACCATTTATTGCTGCAGATCTGCATGTTACACCTCAAAGAGGGACAAATGAGAACAAGGGACAGGGGGACCTGGACTCTAAAGAGGGACAGTCCCTCTAAATCAGGGACAATTGGGAGGTATGGATCTGTTTGCCATGTTCACAAATTTAGTCAAATGCCTCTTATTGACTTCAATGGGGAGCACATGCTGCTTCATTACAAACATCCCCAGCTTGTCTGATTGGCTGGAGCACTTACATGCTGCTGGCGATGCAGAGGATGCGGCAGCGTGCTCTCCCCATTCAAACCAATGAGAGCTGTTTGCCGAATGTCACAGCAGATGGCTCTCATTGGATGGTGAGTTTTGCTCCACTTTAACTCAGTAAAAGGAAGTTTTAACTCTGCCCCATCTGTACCACCAGTAGTGTTTGTAGCAGGGATTGCGAATCATGGCGTGTGCCTGTAACTGAACTCCTTATCTCATGGCATCCTGGAGTAATTAGCTCTTAGAAGTGGATGGATTTTTTGTAGTGGGCAGGTGCTGCCATCTAGTGTTCAGGTTGTGACTTGCTCTTCTTAACATTGTCGTCTGATGCAGAATATTATTATTATTATTGTTTATTTATATAGCGCCATCATCTTCCGTAGCGCTTTACAAAGTAGTAATTACAGACAGGGTAGAAACATACGGTACATATACTATTTCAAATGCAGTTTTACAGAGTTGACAATTAAATTCAAATAGAACGGGTCCAAAGGCCGGCAACGAAAATGGTGGAAGGACTTAAACTTAAAACTTATCAGGAGAGACTTAAAGAACTTAATCTGTACAGTCTGAAGGAAAGAAGGGAGAGAGGGGACATGATGGAGACATTTATATATGTGAAAGGATTGAATAAGGTTCAGGAGGGAAGTGTTTTAAGAAGAAGCTTAATGATAGAACAAGGGGCCCAACCTGAAGCTAGTCGGGGGGAAGATCAGGAGCAATGTTAGAAAATATTATTTTACAGAAAGAGTAGTAGATGCTTGGAACAAACTTCCAGCAGAGGTAGTTGAAAAATCAACAGTCACTGAATTTAAACATGCCTGGGATAAGCACACATCTATCCTAAGATAAAGAGAACATACAGTATACACATAAGATACAGAGAACATACAGTATACACATAAGATACAGAGAACATACAGTATACACATAAGATACAGAGAACATACAGTATACACATAAGATACAGAGAACATACAGTATATACATAAGATAAAGAGAACATACAGTATACACATAAGATACAGAGAACATACAGTATACACATAAGATACAGAGAACATACAGTATACACATAAGATACAGAGAACATACAGTATACACATAAGATACAGAGAACATACAGTATACACATATGGGCAGACTAGATGGACCGTATGGTCTCCTTCTGCCGTCAACCTTCTATGTTTCTATGTTTCTATGTTTCTAATACATAGCATTTATTATATTGCCGGATGTGGAGGCTGATTCAATACTAACGCCAGGTATCGGCAGATGAGCGTCTGTATGGCGGCGCTTAGAGAGACCGCTAGTAGACGCTGTAAGCGGGTATCATGTGCTGTAACCTAGCATTATGGTCGCTGTAGTAACCTGGCCGGCATTGATGAATGTGATGTATGTTGGGCGCTCTAACACCAGTACAGCGCTGCAGCGAGCGAAAGGTAGCGCCAGCTCAGTGCGACCAGCACTCCGTGCTCCACACCATACTCAAAAAAGGACACACACGGCGCTCTAAATCTGGTCGCTATAGCATAGAACACCAGATGCTGTGTGATTAAAGTCTGTTTTTGAACACATATCCACCAGTAACAAAGCGAAAAACACATGGAATGGCATTGTTATAACACTGGGACATTAAACACTTTAGTGCCAGACCTGTAATGACAATTCTGCATAAAAATATTAAAAGTCAAAAAAAATTTAAAAAAGTGTTTGTTTGCAGCCAGGAGAGGTCACACAATGATTAGAGCACAAAAAAAAACACACACCGTTTAATCACAAGCGAATGAACGGCCATTGAAATGTATGGGAAAGCGACACTGAGCGAAAGGTAATACCTGGCGCTCCGGAAGCTAGAGTTCCGGCGCTATACGCTGTGCCTCCTGTGACGATGAATCGGAGCGCTGTTAGAGTCGCTCACCAGATTCGCTTTCATAAATGTGGTTTTGCGTACAGCGCCCGGCGTTCACCAGACGCTGCCTGCCGCTATGAGGCGCTACCTGGCGCTATGCCTTGATGAATGGTGTGTGCCTGTCACTGCAGCCTTATCTCATGGCATCCTGGAGTTATTAGCGCTTAGAAGTGGATGGACTTTTGTAGTGGTCAGGTGCTGCCATCTGCTGCTCAGGTTGTGACTTGCTCTTCTTAGCATTGTCGTCTGATACAGAATACAGTGGCCTTGATTCAATAAAGGTAGAAAAAATTTCTCATGGTAGTAAAAGATTCAAGTCATGAGAAAAAAGCCTGAGAATGTCACTGTTACTGAATCACCAGATAAGAAAACAATGAAAGTCAATGGCACTTTTTTACTCCTAAGAAAAGTAGAGAACTGTTTACTCCTTTCTACACTGTAGTAAAAGCTGACATTGACTTTCATTGTATTTATATCTAGTGATTCAGTAACAGTGATATTCTCAGGCTTTTTTCTCATGACTTGAATCTTTTACTACCATGAGAAATTTTTTCTACCTTTATTCAATCGAGGTAGCATTTATTATATTGCCGGATACATTCTTTTAAACACTGTCAGACCTGCGCAGGGGGAAAGAGAAAAAGAAGATGTGAGAAAATAAAGAAAGATGGAGAGAATGTGAAAAAAATGTGGAAGGAGACAATGAAATGGTTTAACCAAAAGGGAGAAAAAAGCGAAACAGTAAATGAAGAAAGAAGTTCAGAAACAAAAATGTGAGGCATGTGAAAAAAGTGGAAAGGTGAAGAGCATATGGAAAAAGGGGTGAGGGAATATGAAAAAGAAAACGATACATAGAATGTGAATACAAAACGAGGCAGAGGAAATGTGCAAGAGAGAGAACAATGGACAGAACTTAAAAAAGAAAAAAGACTGAGGGAATGTAGAAAAAAGAGTAAAAAACAGAATGGGGGGAAAGTGTGAGAGAAGTAGGGAATGTGGACAGACAGCAATGGAGGGAATGTGATCAAGAGAGGAAGGCAGAGGGAATGTGAAAAAGTGGGAGAGATGTAGGGAATAAGTGGGGGGGGGGGGGGAGGAAGGAATGTGGAAGAGAAGAAAAATGGAGGGAATATGAAAAAGAGAGAACAATAGAGGGAATATGAAAAATAGGGGTGGGGATGGGAGGAACTGTGGAAGAGAGACAACAATAGAGAGAATGTGAAAAATAGAAAAAGTGGGTGGGGGTATGCAGAGACATGAGAGAGAAGGAGGGACTGTGAAAGAGAGAGAACAATGGAGGGAATTTGAAAAGAGAGAAAAAAGGAGAGAATGAGAGAATGAAAAGAGAGAAGAAAAACTGAATGGGGGAAAAGTGTGAGAGAAGGAGGGAGTGTGGACAGACAGCAATGGAGGGGGTGCTACAGGCAGACCCCCACCTCATGCAATGGGTTAGGAAGGGACCATTCCTAACAACCCGTTGCTCACCCAATTTGAGGGACCGACTGTGCAGCAGTCACTACAGGAGACCTAACACCTGGCTAGAAAGGGGAAGACCTAAAGGCTCCAGACCCTGTGGCAGATGCAATATCTGCCCCATGGTCACAACCAGTGACCATGTGAAGGAATACTTATCCAATCCAATCCAATATCCCATAAAACATTATTTAAATTGCAGATCAGAGGGCATCATTTACATGTTAGAATGTGGATGCCCGAAACGCTATATTGGTTTCCAGCATAAAATTAGCAAGGAGGGACAAGGAGCAAGGCAAAATCCTTACACCTGTTGCCAAACACTTTTTGGAAGCACATGATGCCAAGACAGATAATTTACGCATCACCTTCCTGGACAAGATCAGTTTGGGGGGCAGGGGGGGGGGAGAATCTGAAGAAGAAACTGCAGCAAAGGGAACTTGAGTGGATGTTCAAATTGGGCACTAGGGCACCTGTTGGGCTAAATGAGGATTTTCTTTTTTCTCCATTTTTAGGGCGGGATTAACACACAGTAACATAATTTGTAATGTATTGTTGCACTGCCTGCAGGGTTGCAGGCCCCACTATGTTTGGTTACTAATTTTGCTAGGGGCCTTGTTTTTCGTTTTTTGTTTTGATGTTTTCACCTGAGCATATATGTTTTGAGGTATTAGATGTTGCACCGTGGTAATTGATGCATATGGGTAACATATTCACAGCATGTAAGGATCTAGACATCCATGATTTAAAGCCTCTCTTTTTTCTCCGGTTGCATTTTAGCAGGTGGAAGAATGGAGAAGGCCTTTGCTGCGACATTCCCTTCCGGATATTGTGCGATAACATCCCATTCAAAAAAGTGGTAGCAAGCAGAGTAATAGATAGCAAAGGAGAGAAGAAATACAACAAGAAGCTCCATTGGATGCCCAAGTGATACAAATGATATACAAGAAAACATCATAGGAATCTATATGGTGTAATCCAACACAATGAACTCACCAAGAGATCTTACAATAGAACATATAAGAACAAATGGAAAGTAGATCTATTATACGGTAGGTATTACCATAAAGAGGACTTTGGGCCCACATGAGGACTCGTTAAAATTGCTCCAATGTGAGCCGTATATCCACACATGGAGAGTTTCAGGTGAAGGTAGTATAAAAGGTGCCCAGATACATAATATTATGCTTGAAGTTTTTGTGTAAATAGATGTGTCTCTGTTCTAATGATATTGATAATATACTCAGTTGGGTGTCTTACCAGTATCAATATCTGTACTGTAAATAGTTAAGTTAGGCACACATTATGTGTTTTTAATGTTGCTATTGTTTAATTGTTTATTATTTTATATGTATGGATTCTGCACTGCCATGCCTCCCTTTTGAACTCCAGCTGGGGTGCACCCACTCAGATTTATCTGGGTGGGGGTTCCGCCTTATAGTATCATCTAAGCTGGCAGGGGGGCGGCGGGGGGGCCGCGCGCGCTGCCGTGTGCTCCAGCTCGCGGGTGCCTCCTACTGCAGGGGAGTGCGCCTGCGCGCCGGGCCCCGGGCGCCAGCGCCCCAGCGCCATCAGTTTCTTGGCAGGTGCGTTCCAGGGATGTGGGGGGGGGGGGAGCGCGTCGTCACGTTGCCCTTATGCTCCCCAATCAGGGGGGCGGGCGGGGCGCGTGGTGACGTGCACAGTCTTCGCGTCACTCTGGACACGTACGGTCTGCAGCTTAAAGGCAGATATGGCGGTGGGTCGAGCGAGACGGCCTGAGGAAGTGATCCAGTGGGGATCACGCTACGCGTCGCCATTTTTGCTCGTTCGGACCCCCAGGGGACAGCTCTTGATATCTGGTGAAGTACTTTATTATTGTTAGTTCTAATTGGGTATTCATATTGGCATTTTGATTCATGTTTGTATTTAGGAGAGAAGGTTTTATGCACATGTTTGTTCGGCACTTGGCACTTTAATCTTGCTTTGCACTGATAGGTAGATTGTATGAATTTATTTATTTATTTATTTATTTAGAAGCATTGTTTTGCACAGAGCATATTGTAGCACATATGGTTTAGATTAATTCATTTGTATTTACACTTAGTGACACAAGCGGTTATGATTTTGTATATATAGGGACTCGACATTAATTGTTAATATATTAGAGCGTTATATAATGATCCAGGGGGTCTGATATTTTTAACCCCAGATTTTAACTTTATAAGTGTGACCTAGTATTGTAACAATACCCGTATATGAAATAAAGGGTTATTATCAATTGATATACTTTTTGGTTTGTGTGGTTGTATTTATACAGGTATATTGTGGGGTTGTTCTGGATCACCCCACCCTTGTCGAGTGTTATATGCCCTACACCATTTGAGGTTGGGACCTGTATATAACCGGCACACCTTAATACAAGTAGTGGTGCGGAGTAATATTGTGCTCTAGCAATGGAGGGAATGTGATAAAGAGAGAAAGATAAAGGAAATGAGGAAAAAAGAAAAAGGCGGAGGGAATGGGTAAAAGTAGCAGAGATGTAGGGAAAAGGAAAAAAAAGGGGGGGGGCAGAAGGAGGGAATGTGGAAGAGGAAAAAAATGGAGGGAATATTAAAAAGAGAGAACAATAAAGGGAATATGAAACATAGAAAAAGGGGGTGGGGGCATGCAGAGAAGTGGGAGAGAAGGAGAGATAACAATGGAGGGAATTTGAAAAAGAGAAAGAAGGAGGGAATGTGGAATAGTGGGAGAGAAGGAGCTAGTGCAGAAAAATTGAAGAGGGGGGGGGGGATGTGGAAAAAAGAAGGGGATTTGAAAAAGAGAGAAGGAAGAATGGAAGGTAGAAAAGAGAGAAAGAAGTGTGGAATGTAAAGAAGAGAATAAGAGGGGGGGGGGTAGTGAAAAAGAGGGAGAGATGGAAGGAATGTGGAAAAAATAGAAAGGGGTGTGTAGAAAAGATAGAAGGGAGGAGAGGGTGAAAAAGAGAGGCGGAAGGATTGATTGCAGAAAAGAAAGGCGGCTTTGGAAAATTAGATTAGATATTAGCTACTTTAAGTAAAAAGAAAAACCAAAAATACAATAAAAAATAACTTCCCCTACCCCAACACTCTTGGTTTAACTTGATGAACATATGTCTTTTTTCAACCGTATGAACTATGTAACTATTTTAGAGGTCAGGCACTGACTCTGGTCCCATTTATTACAATGGAGGGGGCGTGGTCAACCTTCATTGCAATAAATGGCGCTGGAAGTCAGAATTGCTGGCCCACCACACCCACCATCAGTAAGTATGGAGGAGCTGCGGGGCGACAGAAGGTGAGTATTTAAAGTGAGTAGTTTCTACCTGAGTAACTCTTTTAAAGTGGACCAACACCCAGGATTTTGACTATCCTGGGTTTTGGTCCACTTCGGCGGGGCACCCCGATCGGGGGTGCCCCGCTGTGTGAAACCCCCCAGAAAGCCCCAAAATCTTACCTGTCCCCGCTCCCACGTGACTGGACGGTCCAATCCCCGCCAACGTCCAGGCGGGGATCAGGAACGTCCAAGCGGCTGCCGCCGCCGCCGCCTCCCTCGCGTCACTTTCGGCGCGCGCGCGCGCCGGCCATTCGCAGACGGCCGGCGCGGGCGCGCGCACGCCTACAGGGGCGCGAGGGAGGGAGGGAAGATCAGGTAAGCGATTTGGGGTGTCTGGGGGGGTTTCACCCCGCGGGACATCCCGATCTCGGATGTCCCGCGGGGTGGGAGGTGATCGGCCCGGGAATCTTATAGATTTCCGGGCCGATCACCTCTCGGTGTTGGTCCACTTTAAATTCCTGTACGTTTCAGGCATTGTAACTAAGGGCCTTGGGGCAGCATGAAGATTATAGAGTACGCGGGGCAGAGGAGGTTGGAGAACCCATTATCTGTCACCACTAGAACACCCGGCTGCTGCTGCTTATCACTGATTGTTATAAACAAGGTCCTTAGACTGAGAGAACATAATATATATTTATAATTCACATTTCTAGTAAGATATACCGTTTTAGCCATTGATGTAAGCAAGAAATCCAAGGTTATGGTAGTACCATTTATTGGCTAACTTAATAGGTTGAAAATGCGAGCTTTTGAAGTGCTTTAAGTTTCTTCTTTAGGTATAATACAGATCTGTATCTTACAGGCACACATGTATACACAAACATACAATAGAGGCACAATTGTTTTTCTACTGACACACATGGAAAATGACAAAGTCCGAAAAGATTTAACCCCTTCTGCTGTAATTCCACTTATTAATATAGTGAGAATCACAATCGTGTGTTCTAGTAGCTAAAGGGTTACTGGCAATGTCATCAGCTGAAGCTCACTACTGTTGCTTGACTTGTTCCTGTTCCCACCATACGTATTCCCAGAATGTACCATATTTTTTGCCCTATAAGACACACCTGCCCATAAGACGCACCTAGGATTTAGGGGAGGAAAATAAGAAAAATAATATTTTAAACCAAAAACGCACTATTACAGACAGTGTGGCATTCCCCCTATCCCATTCCCATAGGCCATGTGGGATGCCCCCATTCCATAGACAGTGTAGCATCCCCCCTCCCATTCCCCATATACCAGTGTGGCATTCTCCCCCCTCCCATTCCCCATATACCCAGTGTGGCGTCCCCCTCCCCCCATTAGTATAGGCTGCGTGGCATCCCCCTCCCCCCATTAGTATTGGCTATGTAGCATCCCCCCTCCCCCCATTAGTATTGGCTGTGTGGCATCCCCCTCCCCCCATTAGTATAGGCTGTGTGGCATCCCCCTCCCCCCATTAGTATAGGCTGTGTGGCATCCCCCTCCCCCCATTAGTATTGGCTATGTAGCATCCCCCCTCCCCCCATTAGTATTGGCTGTGTGGCATCCCCCTCCCCCCATTAGTATAGGCTATGTAGCATCCCCCCTCCCCCCATTAGTATTGGCTGTGTGGCATCCCCCTCTCCCCCCAGTCGGCATAAGTAAAGAAAAAAAAAAAGTAAAACTCACCTCTCCGCTGACATTGCTCCATTGAGCGGCCGGCTCCGTGAATGGGGTGGGCGTGGCCTGCGTCGTGTCAGCATCGGCGCAGGCCACGCCCATCCTATTCACGGAGACGGCCAGTAAGAAGCAGCGGCGGGCTCTGTCCTGGCCCTGCCGCTGCGATCACTGTCTTTTACTGGCAGCGATGACAAGGGCGGGGCCAGAGACAGCGCTTCCGCCGCTCCTCCAACTACTGCCTCTTCCTGGGCACATGCGAGCACCCAGTTCAGGGCAACGGGTGGTCGTGGCCTGCACCGAATTGGTGCAGGCCACACCCACCCGCTGCCCTGAACTGGGTGCTCGCATGTGCCCAGAAAAAGGCAGCAGTTTTAGGAGCGGCGGGAGCGCTGTCTCTGGCCCCGTCCCTGTCATCGCTGCCGGTAAAAGACAGTGATCGCAGCGGCGGGGCCGGACAGAGCCCCCGCCGCTCCTCTGGGCTCCCGCAGTGTGACAGGCAACGCGGGAGCGCCGGGAACGGGTGAGTTTTTTAAAAAAATTTTTACATTCGCCCGATAAGGCGCACGGACATCCCCCCCCCCCCCCCCCCACACTTTTGGGGAAAAATAAGTGCGTCTTATAGGGCGAAAAATAAGGTATGTGCATTTCTACAGGCAGTCCAACGCTCTCCTACAGGTAAATAAAGAGACCAGTTTGAAGTCTGTAGCTTTATTAACCGGTGTTAGGGATGGGGTATTACTGGGAATAAAACAACACAATCCAGCATAAATATACACGAGTTGCAATGGTATATAGAACAAAGCATAAGCAATAGTCAGGGATCTGCATCATGGCTGTTATCTAAGTGTCACCTTACAATGCGCCTGGAAACTAAATTGTCCTCTAAACAAGAATAACAAATAGCGAATAACAAGTCCTCACAGCTGCTGGGAACAATAGTTTGCCAGTATGGCGCATGCACAGGCTCTGGTCCAATCAGAGCCGTTTGCCATGACTATGTTATTCAGCAAGTGGCTCCGCCCTTCTTCAATGGGGAGTGCAAGCAGGCGCATCCCCAGCAGCCTATCTGAATTACTGGGGTGGGAGCGTGTGCACAGCATAAAGATGCAGTGATGCAGCCACTTGCACTTCTCATTGCAGGAGGGTAGAGCTGTTTGCCGAATTAGATAGGTACGGCAAACAGCTCTGATTGGACAACAGCCTGTGCATTCTCCGTTTGAGCGGTCAAAGGTAAGCTGTTATAGGCAAGTTGGGGGATTTCACACAGCGCGGCATCCAGATTTGGGATGCCCCGGGGACGTCCATGCTGGGTTTTGTTCTACTTTAAAACCATTGAATAATTTCACTTTATAGGACAGTAAAATGGTGACAAGAGTTCTTTTATAAAAATTGAATTCAGAGTTTATTCATATCTTTTATAAAATGACTTACTCTTATTCCCCATGTACTAATATACAGTGCAATGATTACATTTTTCAACAACAGTTGTATTTACATTTTCTGAATATACTTTTCCATCACAAAATCACAAAAGCAAAGTGTCCTTGTCTGACTGTAATTCATAGCGTTCTGCTTGCATCATAATATTATTAGACCACAGCCTGGCGCGTTTCGCCAAACACAACTGGCTTTCTCAGAGAAAAAGCTGTGAGAAAAAAGAGAGATGGAGGGAATGTGAAAAAAGTGGGTGGAAGGGGGGAAATATGAAAAAAAGGACAGCCTGAAAAAAATGTGGAAGGGAGAAAATGAACAATGAAATGCTAAAGTAGAACAAAATCCAGGATTTTGACCATCCTGGGTTTTGGTCCTTTCCCCTTTCACTGCGTGAAAGCCCCTATATCGCCCAATCTAAATCACCTCTTCCCAGTCCCACGGCGCATCTATCCTGGGTTTTGGTCCACTTCGGTGGGGCACCCCGATCGGGGGTGCCCCGCTGTCTGAAACCCCCCCGAAAGCCCAGAAACACTCACCTCACCACGCTCCCACGTGACCGCTCCAGCCAATCACAGCGCTCAGAGCCGCTGTGGTATGCGCGTCCAAGGCCTCTTGGACGCGCATAGCAGCTCAGCAGCTCTGAGCGCTGGAGGCCGCATCTCGCGCTTCCCTCTAACACGGAGCGCGCCAGCGCCGGCCATTCACAAACGGCCGGTGTGGGTGCGTGCCCTGCTAGAGGGGAAGGGAAGCGCGAGACGCGGCCGCGGCTCGCGCATGCGCCGATGGAACGGGGCTGAGGTAAGGTTTGTGGGACTCCTGGGGGGTTCCTCCCCGCGGGACATCCCGATTTCTGATGCTCCGCATGGAGGGATCTGATCGGTCTGGTAATCTTATAGATTCCCGGGCCGATCCCCCCTGGGTTTCAAGCCACTTTAAACAAATAAATTCATTAAAAAAAAATATATAAATTAACTTTATTTTTACAAAAATAATGTAAATAACATTAAAATACATTCTATTATTTAGTGCATTTTTAACATAACAGACATTTTAAATAGTACAAAAATAAAATAAATACATTTTCTAGGTGGTATATACGCACATATATTATATAGCTTATAAATTAGATCACTGTTTAAAAATACAAAAATAGAAATAGAACA
This sequence comes from Gastrophryne carolinensis, assembly GCA_027917425.1. NCBI lineage: Eukaryota > Metazoa > Chordata > Amphibia > Anura > Microhylidae > Gastrophryne > Gastrophryne carolinensis. The sequence continues at coordinate 29,994,993 of CM051235.1, read as the reverse complement.
CGTCAAAGTTTAAAAAAATACAAAAATATATTAGGAAAAGTTCAAAAACTGGCCTGTCAGTTTAATATTGAAAAGGGTTTCCCCATGTATATGTTTCCAACCAGATCTCTAAAAAGGCTGGTCTCGGGTTCGATGGGAGATGGGGTGCCTACTATTGGAAGAGGAGAGACCTGCATCTCCTGCACCTTAGAATAGGTTAGGCCACTAACATCTACCATAACTTTTTCACTACTAGAGATGAGCGAACTGGTTTCTCAGAACCCAAGTTCGCTCCTAATTTCAGGCAAAACTCGATTCGTGCTGACCAAATTTTCTCTGAAATTCAATGGCACCTCGGGCATGTGGGTGTGCTGGCACCTTGGACGTGTGGGTGTACTGGCACCTTGGACAGGCTGTGTATATTGCCCAGCAGGGGAGGAGTTGCACTGTGCGCCTGCAGCCAGCCGCTGGACCAGAACGATGGGGAAGCCAGCATGTAGGTAAGTGACTGTGCAATACACACAACACTGTGGAAGCGGGGAAGGCCGGCTGCACTGTCAGCTGTGCAAGTCAGCTTCCGCCGCGCACACTGGATCCAAGCATGGTGCTGGAACGAGGATGGTGGTGAGTTTTTTTTTTCTTTTCTCTGAGGTGCAGCCCACCCCTCCGCCCGAGGTGCCGGCACACCCACACGTAACCACAAGCCGAACAGGAGAAGCCCATTGCCCCAGAAGCGGAGCAGGAGAAGCTAGCACCCCACCTGCCAGCTGGAGCCGGGGGAAGAAAGTCCGCCACCCAAAAAGCTGGGCAGGGGACGCCTGTAGTCTGAGAAGCCCAGTGGAGGAAGCCCACACCGCCTCCCACCGCCTGGAACATGTAAGTGATTCTTAATGGTTCGATTCGTAGGAACCCAAATTTCTTGAAGAAATTCGGTGAATCACCCGATTCAGATTTTTAGGAAGTTCGCTCATCTCTATTCTCTACGTTTGAGGTTGAGGTTAGCCTGGCAGGCTCATAGTGTAGAAAGAAAATAATTCCTGTGCACCTAGTTGGGTTTCCTTCAAAAGCAATAGACACCTACTTTCAGTTGCTAATTAAAGTGGGTGATGCCAGAGAAAGAGGTTAAAATGCACCTACAATCAAATAAAAATGTTAATAGCACCCACCTCCCCCCCAACAGGGATAGGCACTGCTTCACATTTGCAATAGAGAGTGATAGAGATATAATTGTAAGCCCTGAGTTTCGATTGCCGGTTTATCATTTATTTGGGTGGGGGCATGGGTTCTGGCTGCAATTTTGGACAAGGATGTGCTGTTGGAGGGGGGCTGACATTGTGGTTGTATGGGGCCCAAATATTCCTGATGGCAGCCCTGTTTTCTGTTCATGAAGAACGGTAGCAATAACCCCCCTCCCCTAAGTTACCCATTACAAAGCATAGAGTCCGAAGTAAGTAGTGCCACGCAGTCTCAGCAGACATTGCATCCCTGAGGTGTTGGTGTAAAGCGTATCACCAGCTGTCAGTTCAAACACCGCTCCTTGGAAGATTGACCTTTTCCAGACTTTCTCGCCATTTACTGTCTTCACACCAAGAAGGAGGTCGACTTCATCATTTTGTTTAACAGACTTTAGGATCACTGAGTGGGAGAGGAGGGGCGTCACATTGTTGCAATATTCACTGCTGTAGGTGGCCTGCGAGTAGACAAAGTAGAGGCCACTCTGTGTGATGTGAAGCTCATTGTTCAGCAACTTCACGCTGCCATGGATGAAGGAGTTTTCACTGTCATCGGTCCACAACAGATTCGTCATATTATGGGCATCAGCTGAAGAGAGAACAATCAGATTAATACAGATACACTGGCTCATGACTGCACCAGCCTATCACAGGAACATGTGGCTCCTTACTGTGTCTCAAATAGCAAGTTGGGTGAGATTAGCACTGCACATTTACTAAACAGACTATTCATTAAAGGACACTGTATACAAAATTATTAATCCCGCCTCATAAATAGTTTTACTAAACCTCTCAAACTTTACTTTTTGTGTTAGTTAGAAAATGCAGCTTCGACTCCTTAGCTTTGTTCTTCCTGATAATCTCGACTGGTGTTGCCCCTTATTTGCCACAATCAGACCACAGCTAAACAGCTCCCCTAGATTTGCCCCTAAATGGTTCAGGAGTGTGTGACGGCTTGGTCTGACCATGGGTTAGTGTTAGTTTATTTGGCTAGTACCATATGAAACATATGATGGAGTTGTTACAAATTATAGGAGGAACCAGAAGCGATACGAGTTTAGGACCCCAGTTAGATCAGGGCTGTAGAATCAAAGTGGAATTATGAAAGCTCAGCAGTGAGAAGTGGAAGAGCAGGACTGTTATCAGGACTGTTATCCAGACCAAGGCACCCATTACCCTTGTGGGAGCTTAAGACTATGTATTGTAGGTATTGTACACCGCATACACATTGAGCAAAAAGTGTGGGACCCCATGGGCTATTCCCAGAAATTCCAAGGCTCTGATCATAGCAATAGACACAGTGGTAGTGGTGGCAGGTTAGCAGAGAAGCCTTATGCCAGGATGCCAATCAGATCTGAATGAGATAAATTGGTGGAGTTTGTTTTTAATACATAATTAAAAATAATTTACACGCATTGATGCAGCATTTTTCAGAGCTGTCTCTGCACAAAAACATGGAGAGATGACTTACTTATTACAGTTTACACAGTAAAAGCAGGTAGCTGTATAATGTATCACAGCAGGGTGAGTCCCATAGGGATAACCAGGGTGGTCCCCAAGTGTATCACAGTTCTGCACATAGAAATCACAGGTAATGAATAAAGGAGATATATACTGCTTCCTCTTGAAAAAGGTTTACACCGAAACGTCGAGGGTTATCTTTATTATCCACCAGCATTCCAGCCTGTAAGCTCTACCTAAGTTATTTCTGAAGCCTTCTTTCTTCATTACCTGTCATTTCTATGTGCAGAACTGTGATGCAAGTGCTGGAACCTTTATACAATGCCGCCCATCGGTCCATATTGGTTACTAATGCTAATATTATGCTGTTAACATTTTTATACATTATTGTTCTTTGTATTTTGCACTGTAACACCAGCATTAAATCACCTTTTTGATTACAAAGCTTTGTAGTTTGGGTGTTTGTTTTTCCAGTCTTGTACTAGTGAGCAGTGAGTGGGTGCACATTGAATTTACTGAATCCCTTCAGCGTTTTACTAATAGACTTCATTATTATGTTCTATATTTGTATGAATGTGCTCAGTGTGCTTCAACATAACTTTAACACAAGTTTTAAAACTCCCAGCCTAAGTTTCATTACCATCAGCACTGCTGCATCTGTACATAAGAAAAACTCGGGGAAAAAACGGGGAGGCCAATTAATTAATAGCGCCAGGTAGCGACAGATGAGCGCCAGTAGCGTGATTTTCACAGCGCCAGCTAGTATTCGCTGTGCTTGGCCGGGGTTTGCTTGTTGACAGCGACTCAGTCGGTGTGTGGTAATGTTGAATACGGGGTTAGGGGTCGATGTTTCACAGGTTCTGCGTTGTATGGGTGCGCCTGACAGCGAATGGCCAGAGCGAACAGCTTGCTGCAGATTCATTAACAAATCACGCTCAAAAATTTCTCGCGCTGTGAATTCCTTGTTTAAACCCCAGAGCGCTGGCGGCGATGTGTGTAAAGTAGTTTTTAACCCCCAAACAACCATTTTTTTTAATGTAAAAATTATACAAGTTTTTATAAACATTTTGTAATATGAATACATTAATATCAGACCTGTAATATCAATTCTGCACATATTTTTTTTTTTTACCTTAAAAAAAATATCTAACATTGCCGTAGTGGTCACAGAATTTTTGACAGTTAAAAAAAAAAAAATTCAATTAATTATGAATATTTAAAGATTGCTCCATTGAAATGCATTGGAGAGCGCCAGGGAGCGACAGGTCATACCTGGCGCTGGGATGGGATTAGTAGCGGCGCTGTTCGTTGCAGTCGGCTACATGATGAATACCGCGCTAGCTGACGCTCTCGCCGGCGCTAGCCTCATTTAGCGTGATAAATGCGTCATTGTGACCGCCGCCGGGCGTACTTGAGTCGGTAGCCGCCGTTAGCTGGCGGTACCTGGCGCTCGTCAGACACTACCTGGCGCTAGCCCTTGATAAATAAGGCCCTAAGTCTATATAAATTAGCATATCTGATCTAAATATAACAAACATCAAAATATTTCAATCTGAGAAAATATTTTGACTTCAGCTGACAGTCAGAACTTGTAATGCTGGGATTGTAATAATTACCTTCGAGGTGGGCAGCAGATCTGTTTGCTGTGGAAGAAAAGAAATACATTAGAGCTGACATTATATTATAATAAAATCAATTGAAGTACAAATTCAACAAAAATAAAGATAATTCTGGAGAGCGAGGAAGGGTTATAGTCACTTTAATGCTTTTCTTGCTGTCTTAGTCATTTGGGGAGATCTCACTCCACTTTGGCCACAGAAGATAAAGCATGTATTAGGGAAAGTCCTCTCTTCCATGCCAAGCTGCACTTATGATTGGATGTGTATTCCACACAAGGTTAGGCTGAAGAGCTTTATAAATAATACTAGACAACTCAGTTTGGTCTCTTACTTCTCCATGGCCCCCTACAGACAGGAAGCTGCGTCTGCTAGGAGCTCATGAAGACATTGGGCCTCGAGGACAGTGGATCTGATCCAGGGTTCAAGGAACTCTAGCAAGCTTTCTTCAGGCAAAATGACCAGGGAGGGGTTAGGTCCACTTTAAAAAAGGGTTCTCTACAAGAATAATATACAAAATGTTGTCTTCTCTTGACAAGCTCTCCATCTCATCTGGTTGGTATTCAGTCATTTTTCTCTGATCTGGTCACACCAGAGAGGCAAGGGGCAATCTACACATATCCCCTCAGCCTGCTGCATAAGGCTAGAAGCTCTCCCACATACTGTAAGGTGGTAAGCTCACTATAGTTTTGCTGCTTATCCTCTAAATGTCCTCTCTTCACCATCCCTGGCTCTCCTCATGACCTCTCTCCTTGTCCTCTGGGCTTTGAACAATCCTTTTCAACAGGCATCTGGTTAGAGGTGAAGGTCCGGGTGGAGGGCTGTCACAGGGGGATGAATAGTTACAAAATCAGCACACTGAGGGGGGGGGGGCACCCCAAGAATCCTGTTCACTGGGTAAAAACAGGGAGTCCTGGGATTGGATGGGCAAAACTGGGAGGACCGGAATGGATGGAGCAGAGTGACTGGGCTGGATAGGGCAGAGCTGAGGGGACTGGATTGAATGAGACAAAGAGACGGAAAAACTGTTTTTGTGTACCTTGCAATGCCACTTTCCACCTGTGCAGTACTTCATATTGCAACGCTAGGTGCCAGGGAGCCATGACACTGGCAGGGAGACTAAGCACTACATTGTCTATCAAGTAAAGGGGTCAATGCTGAGCACAGCAGCACAGAGGCAACTGAGTGCAGTGCTCTCAGGGCTGGAAATCTGGCGCTGAGGTTTGCATTTGGACCCTGGTCCACCAGTTAACTATCACTGCACTAGACTAAGCCTAAGCCTAATTAGCGCATGCATTTGCTCAGCAATGACAATGCCAATGGCAATGACATGTGCATCCTGTTCGCCCAGGAAATAAAAGAGCCTCAGTAAAAGGCCATTTTTGTCTTACCTCGATTTCGTGCCTGATTTCTGGACCCTTTCACCGCTCTCTGTGGGGACAAAGGTCAAAATTATTAGTAATAGAATTTCAGTTCCCTCTATTCAAATACAGATACTGTAACTGGCACAATTGCAAATGAAACAAGTGGACTAAAAGTCGAGTCTTATCCACTTAATACAGCCCCTAGGGGGCATCCCGATTAGTGTGTACATACAGAGAATGCCTGAGATCAGGCTACATAGAAACTCTTATTCTTCAGGGATCCTATGGCAGGCTTGACCACCTTGGGAACCCTGAAAAAATATGGCGCACGATCCCAGGTTTTTTCTAGATACACTTTCTGCAGTGCGGATGCCTTTTTACGATTAAGTGGGGCAGAAGTATTTTACAACTTTTGGTCCTCTTTAAAGGCACATCCCTTACATTTGCAAGAGTTATGTGGACATAAAGCCAAAACAGTCCGGTTTTTGATGATCATACATTATATAACCCTGGGGAATGCAATACAACCTATTATTATACACATTACAATTGGTGGCTTATAGAGTTATCGCTGAGTGGGCCTGCAGGGTGCAATGCATGATTGCCTACCAATAAGTGAACAATATTGTGCTTATTTGGCTTATCCAGGGCGTTGGGGGTCCACTTTAAACTTATTTTTTTTACACTCCTGTATGTCTATTCTGCTTTAAAGAGGAACATCAGAGGAGGTTAAAACCTCCCCCAAACCTAACTGATCTTCTGCCCCCCCCCTACGGTTTTATCTCTGGATTCTATTTACTTACCTCCATGGGCAGTCCATCTTCTGGGTCCCTCGAAACCTGGGTGACTTTCCGAAGGGCAACGCCATCTTCCATGGGCACCCCCGATCTCGTGCCTGCACAGTGCCCATAAATGGGATGCAATGGAGCTGCCCGAAATCTCATAAGACTTCACTGAGCGACTCTGGACTTTGGAGAGCAAGGCTAAGCCATGCTGTCCTTATAGACAGCTATTATGGTGGAGGGAGCAAAGGACGATGTATGTCACCGCAGCAGGCAGTGGCAACATCCAAGAGGTAAGTAGGGGCTGATGGGGGGGGGGGGGATCAGCCCCTTTTTTTTTTGGTCCTATGTTCCTCTTTAATGCATTATAAACCATAGACTTATGACCTTATTCATCAAGCGATAGCGCCAGGTAGTGTCTGACGAGCGCCAGGTAGCGGCAGCTAACGGCGACTACCGACTCAAGTACGCCCCGCGGCGGTCACAATGACGCATTTATCAAGCAAAATGAGGCTAGCGCCGGCGAGAGCGACGGCTAGCGTGGCATTCATCATGAAGCCGCCTGGACTGAACAGCGCCGCTGCAAATTCCCTCACAGGGCCAGGTATGAGCTGTCGCTCCCTGGCGATGTCCAATGCATTTCAATGGAGCAATCTATAATTATTCATAATTAATTGGTATTATGTTTTTTTTTTTTTTTTTTAATGTCAAAAAATCGGAGACCACTTCTGCAATGTTAGGATTTAGTAAAAAAAAAATTAAAAAAAAATTTGTGCAGAATTGATCTAACAGGTCTGAGATTAATGTATTCATATTACAAAATGATTCTAAAAACATGTATAATGTTACATTCAAAAAATATGGTTGTTTAGGGGTTAAAAACTAGTTAATACACATCGCCGCAAGCGCTCTGGGGTTTAAACAAGGAATGGACAGCGACAGCACATTCGGAGCGCGATTTGTTAATGAATATGAAGCTAGCCGTTCGCTCTGGCCATTCGTTGTCAGGCGCTCACATACAACGCTGGACCTGTGAAACAGCGACCCCCCAGCCCGTATTCAACATTACCGCACACCGACTGAGTCGCTGTCATCAAGCTAATGCCGGCCAAGCACAGCGAATACTGGCTGGCGCTGAAAAAATCACGCTACAGTCGCTCATCTGTCGCTACCTGGCGCTATTAATGAATCGGCCTCGTAGACTGTTATACCTATAGTTAATCTGATTGTCCAGGCTAAGAGTAAAAACAAACAAAACAGCTGAATGAAGCTGTTGGAAGATCTGGCCTCTCTTCTGTAGCCCAACCCCTAGATTTAATTTAAGCAAGACCACCTTTTTTTACCCCGAGAGGTGGACTTATCTCCGCCCCTCTTGCATTGGACTATGTGAGACACCCATATCTCAAACAGAGGGAACGGCTGCTTTTTCCTTCGCTTGTCTGTCTTATCTGTGTCCTAAATATACAGTAATAACGAATGTCCTTTTCCGCTGGGGGTATATTGCTTCTCAGTAGTTTTACCTACACAGACAGGAAGAAAGGAGGCACTTCCCTTTTCTTCACAGACACTTTGAGCAGCCCCAGTCAGCATGAGACTAGATCATCCCAACTATTCTCTTTTGGGAGAGAGCAGACTAGATAGAATACTGTCAGGGAGGTAAGTTTTAACAAGTATCCACACCCTTGAACTTTTCCACATTTTGAATGTTACAGCCACCATCTTAAAGTGGACCAAAACCCAGAATTTTGACTATCCTGGCTTTTGGTCCTTTCCCCAGTGGGAATCGGGGGTGCCCTGCTGTGTGAAACCCCCCAGATCGCCAACTGACCTCTTTCCGGTCCTATGTGCAGAGGCTCGTCCAATCAGTGTGCTCGGTGACGCTGATGCCACATCGTCTAAGCCTTCGTCTAAAGCCAGCGTCTCCAAGCGCACTGGCGGACGCATCCCCCGCTTCCCTATAACAGGAAGCGTGCCCGCGCCGGCCATTCAGAAATGCCTGGCGTGGGCACACATCCTAATAGAGGGACAGCGGGAGTGAGGCTGGCGGCTCGCACATGTGCCGTTGGACTGGGAAACAAGGTAATTGTATAGGATGACCTGGAGGGTTTCACACAGCGGGGCATCCTGATTTTGGATCCCCCTGGGGGGAAGAATCGATCGGCCCGGGAATCATATAGAGTCGCTTGGCGTGGGTTTTGGTCCACTTTGTACTGTATTGAGATTTTATGTGCTAGAGCAACGTGAAGTAGCAAGTAGGGGTGGGGCCACTAAACCACCATTGATTAAATGTATTAGAAATAACAACATACTGCTGTGCAGCGGTGACACCTGTCATAGAACCAAGACTGTTTTCCCAGCAGAGGGCGCCAAAGTTTCCTGTGATTGTGCGATTGTGCGCAAGTGCGATTATGGGCGCGCATGCGCATTGCAAACACGCAAAACTGCGCTTAATTGTGTGCATACCGTAAATACTGGCAAGCTCCTGTGTTCCATTCCTCCATTCTTGTGTTCTAACCTGGCTTGACTCTGACGACGCTCCTGCTCTCCTGACGACCTTGGCTTGTTTATTACCTCAATTTAGTTCTGCCTGCCCATGACTTCAGCTTGTCCCATGTCTCCAGTCCAGCTCTGGTCTGTCCTGTACCCAGAATTTGGCAATACTCACTCCTAGGTCACCTGACCTGGGGCCTACCTGCAGCCCAGCCTATCCTCACCTTCAGAGTCTCTAGTGAAAACCAGGTTGGTCCTTTGGATTGCAGGCTTCCCGGGCTAGAGGTGAGCTGGTTCTTAGTCTCCGCAATCAGGGTTCATACCCGGTGACCTGACACCACCACCCCTAGTGAACTACTAATGAACTAGTGAGAAAAAAACTCCAGCGATTGCCTCCCCCTGCTTTCCTCTAGATTGTGCTGCCTGAAACGGCTGCCTCGTGTAGCCTCATTGCAGGTGCGGCAATTATTACCCAGAACAACATTCAGAAATGAGTGCTATTTTTTAGGTAGCATCGGATTGAGGGGAAACCCAAAGCCCCAAGACCTACTTCTGCCGGCTGCTAGATCAAGTTCCCGTGTGTAAGGTGGGTATTGCCCAACATCCCAGGCCAGAATTGAGTACTCCTCTGCTACCGAATTAATCAGGACCACACTCATTTCTGACTAGCTGAGATTTAAAGTGGACCAAAACCCACGGCGATCGGCTCAGGAATCTATTAGATTCCCGGGCCAATAGATTCCCTACACCTGGGGCATCCGAAAATCAGGATGCCCCGCTGTGTGAAACCCCCCAGGTCGCCCCATTCACTTACCTTGTTTCCCGGTCCAACAGCGCATGCGCGAGCTGCATCCCCGCTATCCCTCTAGCAGGACGCATGCCCGTGCCGGGCATTTGTGAATGGCCGGCATAGGCACGCTCCGTGTTAGAGGGTAACGGTGGATGCGGCCGTCAGCGCCCTCAGAGTCACTGGCCTTAGATGAAGACGTGACATCAGCGGCTCCGAGTGCGCTGTTTGGACAAGCGGCTGCGCATGTTTTGTAGGACAAGGGAAGAGGTGAGTTGGCCTCGGCTATCTGGGGGGTTGCACACAGTGGGGCACAGCGGATCAGAGTACCCCGGGGGAATGGACCAAAACCCAGGATAGTCAAAATCCTGGGTTTTGGTCCACTTTAAGATGCGATACTGTAGTGCACCCTGTCTGCAGCACACAGTAAATGCAATAGTAAGCAAAGCACCTACCTTGGTTGGAGAAGCAGCAGCCCAGGTTAGCAGACACAGCACGAGGAGCATCTTCATCAGGCTCTGGCAGCCAGCAGGGTTTCTGGGTAATTTTAAGGTCATGGCTCGGCTGAGTTATGAGCTGGTACAGCGCTGGGTGAGAGAGGCAGCAATGGTTGGAGTGTGGCAGTGACCGCTCTTATAGAAGGCAAGACGGAGACGGTGGGAGGGAAGGGAGAGCGTGAGGAGGCACAGGGGAAACCCACAACTATAGCGGCAGGAAATAGTGACATCCAACGCACCGAAAACCCCGCAGCCAGACTCTACTGTACAGCCCGGCCCCCCCACGTCCCCATCACTCACTGCTAGGGAGACACGTTCCAACAGCATGGAGGACGCCCCTAAAATAGAAACAGGTTATTAAAGGATTAAAAGGACAACTATCATTAAACACCTGGGAAAATGAAATGCTAAGACATAGTACAAGTACAGTGTTGTGTCTTCAGACTCACAAGCCCTGACCCATCAAACTTTTAAAGTGGACCAAAACCCAGGATTTTGACTATCTCTCTCTCTCTTTTTATTTTAAAGAAGCCTTTACCTCCAATATTTTATTTGCAAATAGTGGCAATATCCCCATTAGACAACTGATGTAAATTTAGGGTGAAAGCAGATACATTTTTTTTTAGTAAAGTAAGTATTCATCTTTAAAGTGGACTGAAACCGAGCCGAATCGGCACGTGAATCTATAAGATTACCGGGCCGATCCGTTCCCTCCCCCCTGTGTGAAATCCCCCAGGTCGTAGAGTATTTCATTGGTGAATCCAGCAGTTCACCCAAGTAGCGCCAAATCACTGCACCCCTCCACGGCAATCAATACATGCAACAAATATATATTCTAACTATACAGTACGTCCTGCTCCAGATATAATACTTACACTTGGGTAATCCTCGGCCAGAGGGCGCTGCGCTGCAGAGACACGAAAAAACAAACTCCTCCCGGCCCCATAAATACCCAGGGACCTCCCACAAATCACCAGATTTCTCTGCAGTGCTGACTGCGAAGACATGAAGTATCACTCTCTCGCAGGTGAGTGGGGCTTTTACAGCCTGCGGCCCTGTTGGACTATTCCCACCCGTCCTCTTTGTGATGTGCCTCCCAGCCTGAGCTGCGCTGGTCGGGTGAAGGTAGGCAGCACCATGTGTGCTTATGGAGCCATGCTCCACCGCAGTCCCCCACCAAAGGGTAGGCGGTTTAGGCTGATGGTGAGCCTCTAGTGGATGTCCCTCCCGCATTATTGCCCCATGCCCCGTGTAGCGGTGGATCCTGTGTAAAGGGTCGCCATCCTCCCTCGTTTCCCCCCATAGTTCGGTCTCAGTGTACTGTATTGTCACGCTTATGGCCACAGTATTGCCCTTGACTGGCAACTGGGTGTCAGAGCCGCGCTGCTTGCTCTTCATAGTTTTTGGCTGCCGCTGTGCACGTGTTTCTTTTACTAAGTGTGCTGTGCTGAGCGACGGCGGCGTCAGACGCTACTAGTATCCATTAGCAAAGGCTTATACTAAGTATCCTATCCTTTGCTTGTCAAGTTTTGACTGCTGCCTCAGAGCTTCGCGCTCTTTGGGGGAGGCGGGGACCTGGCGTGGCGCGCTCCGCATCACGGCCAGATTGGGCCCGCCCTTCGAGGTTCGTTTGGCGCCATTTTGATGATCTTCGCGCGCGCGCGTGGTTGTGGTCCTCCTCCTCCCTTGGTCTGTAAGTGCCCTCGCGGGTGATTTTATCATTAAAATTTTTTCTGCTGCGCATGGCTCTGACACCTCTTATTCCCTTTATGTCTTTCAGACGTCAAAGACTCCGGTGGCTTCTCCCGGCCTGACATAAATTTAGCAGGGCTTACAAACAATTCTCCCACATTCCTAGCGGGTCTTTGGGGCATCCAGGGTTGCCTATTGCATAAATCCCTGCTGGCATATTTGCCTCGTTAATCACCATATGGAGGCATCTCAGAATTATGTGACCGGGGTCCCTCTGGGACAAGACCGGCTGTGTACAGCGTGTGGACAACCCCATGCTGATGCTGACAGAGCACGGGTTTGCGGACCTTGTGCTAAACAGGCACTGGCCCTGCAATCAGGGTTGCCAGTGGCTGCACCTCGCTTCAATACACCTGTCTCCCCGTGCTTAAATCTCACTCCTGCTGAGTCGCACTCGAGCGGGGATGACCAGCAAGTCGTGCCTCGCAGACTGCCTACGGCTGATCAGATTATTTCGAGGTTGTCTGAGCGCTTGGGCCCTGGTAAGAAGCGGTCCCTGACGCCTTCGGTTTCACCTTTTCCTACTGGAACTGAGGAGTTTACTACTCCGCTGGTTTTTGCTCCTTCAGATGAAGGTGAGCTGTTCTCTGACTCAGGCTCATCTGATGAGAGGCCAAGGAGTCATGATGATACTGGCCCTGGTTACTGGGGCCAGTGTGACATTGACGAATTACTGATAAAGACCTTTGAGGTCTTGTCTATCTCTCTCCCTGGTGAGGCTCCCAAGCCTAGAAGGGAGAGTTTCCATACAGCGACACCACGCTTGGAATTTCTGGAGCAGGATCATTTCCAGGCTCTTGTACTCAAAGAATGGGAATCCCCTAGTAAGCTTCCAGGGGTTCCAGGGGACTGGGTTTGGAAATACCCTTTCCCCCCTGATGTGGTTAATTGTTGGTCATCACCTCCCGTGGTGGATGCACCAATCATAGGGGTTCTTAACCCCCCCTTTATTACAGCCCCTACTTATCATACCCTTCGGGATGCTGAGGACCGGAGCATTGATAGGCTGGCTTCCCACGCCTTTTCTTGTGCAGGAACGGCGCTGCGCCCGGTCTGTCCCGCGGCCATCACTGCAGTGGCTGTTAGAACCCTCATCAGAAAGATGCTCGATCATCACCCTGAGGATCTCCCCTGGGAGGTGTTTAATGCACTCTCCAGTTGTGATGTATTTGTAAAATGTATTCTTTTAGCGCTGGATGACGCCATTAGAATGTGTGCAAGAACTTCTGCCCTTGTGGTAGCTATACGTCGCTTGGTCTGGCTGCGACAGTGGGGTGTTTACGATGCTACAAAAAAGACTCTTACTGGGCTTCCCTTTAGAGGGCAACGCCTATTTGGGGCCCGTCTGGACCTGTTTGGAAAAAAGGGCAAAACACCCCTACGCAGACGCCTGTCTCAGCCCCCTCAGGGCAGGGGCACCCCTCCCTCCCCCTACCTTAGTGTTAAACACGAACCAGGGGTGTCCTTCCAGCTATTTCGTGTAGACTCCTGTCCCAGGAGTGGCAGACAACGCCCTGGCCCCTCAGGCCGGACTAATTCCAAATCTTTCACCAAAACCCCTCAAGCATGATGGGGCACCCTCGCCCGTCTGGGTGAGGGGATGGCCGCAGCACCTTGCTCCTATCAGGAGGCTTCATGCCTCGTTCTGGTGGATTCATGAGGTAGTTTCCTCCGGATGCGGGATAAAGTTTGCTGGGCGGCCTCCCCCGAGATTGTCAGGGTACTTCTGGTCCCTGTCTCTATTCAGGTGTTGGTGCAGGCCATGCACGGCCTGCAGGGTCTGGGGGTCACTTGCAGGTTGCCCTTAACAGGCAGAGGCAGGGGCCACTACACCAGCCCTTCCACATTCCCCCAAAAGGATGAGTCAGTCTGGCCCATTCTGGTTTTTCACAGGTTTCGGCAATTCTACAATCACAGGCAGTTTCTGCATGAAAACTCTGAGTTGGGCCGCCAGTGCCCTGCGCCCAGTGGGCCTTTTGCCGTCTGTGGAGATCAAAGATGCTTATGTTCACATCCCTGTGTCTTCTGGACACCGAGGCTCTTCAGGTTCGTGTTGGAGGGCCAACACTGCTGATTGTGGCCTTGTTATCTGGCCTCTCTTCTGCTCCCAGAGTGCTCGCCAAGGTGCTGACAGGGGCAATGTCTCTGATGAGACCAAGGGGCGTCCGCGCGAGGACCTACCTGGACGTCCTTCTTTACTTCCAAATCTCTACGTCAGGCTGAGTTGGTTACTCGGCTGGTGGTGTCCATTGGGAGTCATTTGGATGGGTGCTCAATCACCTCAAGTCCTCATTGTCCCCTTGATTGGTAACTCCATTCCTAGGGTTGAATTTGGATTCGGTTCAGGCGAGAATCTTCCTTCCTCAGCAATAAAGTGGACAATTGAGTTGCATGGGCTCAGTCTTTCATTGCTGTCCCCGTCCCTTCGCCAGGCAGGATTGCAGCTGGTGGGCCCGTTGGTGGCTTGCTCAGAGGATGTCCCTTATACTTAGTTCCCTTGGGCTGTTCTGCAACTTCTATTGTTAATACTGGACAGGGTTCCAGTATCCCTGGAGCTGGGTCTGTGTACCTTCCCCCTTGGTACGGTGGTTCCTCTTGAGACGGTTGAACTCAAGGAACCCGTCAGGGGGCACCCCCTTCCTTGCATCTTCCTGTAGATGGCCACCATGGATACCAAATCTATCAGGTTGACGGGGGGGGGGAATTTTTCTTCTAAAATCCCCTGTGGTTCCGGGGGAGGTGGGCCCCTTAGGGGGTCCATACACCTATTGATTTTTGAAACAGTGAGCCTTCAGGTTGGCTCTATCTTGCTGGACTACTCCTCTTCAGGACCTGTCTACTTGGGGGCTCTTGGTCTGTCTGACGACAGTGGCCTGTATTAATTATCTGTGTGAAACTCGGAGCAGGATGATCCTCCAGGAAGGTATCTGATCCTGATCTGGGTGGAGGACAATGTACCCTACATATCAGTGGTATTCGCTCCGGTGGATGTCCTTCTGCGACAGGATGTGCTAATCCTTGTGTCACTATGAGATCCAACTAGTGTGGATCTGTTTGGGCCCCGTCACTATCACAAGTTCTCGGCCCTCGGTTCCCTGTCCCAGACTGTGGTCATGAGGCTTAGTAACGTTATGGCTGGACATTCTATTCTGTATGTCTTATCTTCATTCACCCTGCTAGGCGGGGTTCTGCGCAAGATTGCTCTGGAAGGGGGGACCAGTGATACTGGTGGCCCTGGGTGGCCTAGTGGAGTGTGGTTCGCAGACGTGGTACTGAGGACAGAAGACCTGTACGTTCTGTCAGGAGTGCTGATCTACTCACTCAGGGCCCCTTTTATGTCACCCCAATCTACAGGCTCTGGTCTAGACGGCTGATTCATCCATCTTGATGGAGACGGGCTTGTCTTCTCGGTGACTGTGACTATTGGAAGTCTAGGAGCAAGCTTCTTCTTATTCTCCCATTTATTATATGGTATGGCGTACCCATATTGATTGGTGTGAGTCTAGGTCTCTCCCCTGTCGGGCGTTCTCTGTTCCCAGGCTTCTAGAGTTATTACAGCATGGGTTGGAGTTGGCTCTCCAACTCGGTACTCTGAAGGGTCAGGTTCTGCCCTGTCCGCCCTCCTGTAGATGTCTTTTGCTCACTTTTTCCTTGGTTAAGCATTCTTTCGGGGATTGCTCATGTGCATCCCCCATGTAATTCTATGATCCCTGTTGGGATTTGAATTTTATTCTGTTTGCCTTGCGGGGTGTTCCCTTTGGACCTATTCCGGATGCTGTCTGACTGTTTTTACCCTCAAAGTTGTCCTCTGGGGGCTGTTACTACAGTCAGACGTGTGCCTGAGCGGGCGGCTCTGTTTAGCTAGCCCTCGTTCATTGATATCCACTAGGATAAGGTGGTGTTCCGCTTTGCGCCGGACCTTCTGCCTAAGGTGGTGTCTTATGCTCATTTATTCAAGACATCTTGTCTTTCTTCTGGGCCTTATTCCTAGTAACGCTAGGAAAGGGGGTCTACATTCCCTCAACAGGTGTTGGAAGTGTTTTCCTGGATTGTCTCTTGTCCCTTAGGGGAACTGATGCTCCTTTGGGGGTTGCGGGCATCCCCATCCTGTGTGCGCCTGATCTCGTCTGATCTTCAGGGGTTAGGCAGCCTTTGGCCTGGTCTTTACTTGGATGAGTTGTCCCTTCTGGTCCTAGGAAGGGTTTTGGCTTCTGCCAAGGCTACTGTTAGCGTTTGGACTTGTCAGGCTGTTACTCAGGCCTATCCCTTTAAGGGGAAGAATCTTCTTCTCGCTTTACTTCTGATCCTACTTGTGCTTTGGTATCTTTGGGCCTTTCAGCACCAGGTTTCTGTTACGCAAGTTTGCTAGTCCGCTACTTGTTTTCTGTTCATACGTTTTCAAAGGTCTTTATGAGGTTGACGTTAGAGCCTTAGCTCATGTTGCTCTTGGTAGCAAGGTTTGCAGGGGACAGTGCTTTTAACTGTCTGCTGTGCCTTTTTTGTTGGGGATCCCACCCTACTTTATGGACACTGCTATTGGATGTCCCAAGTGTAAGTATTATATCTGGAGCAGGATGTACTGTATACTTAGAATAATACAATTCTGTTAAATACTCACCTGTAGAATTGGTATTATACGTATACAGTACGTCCTGCTCCACCCCACCCTGGTTTTTGCATTATTCTGGATCCCCTGTATGGTGATTGTTATCTTTGTTATAGTTACCATTTTTGGTGGTTATATCCTCCCGGCTTCTTGTTTACTGCTTTTCAATGCTGGGGATTTGTGGGAGGTCCCTGGGTATTTATGGGGCCGGGAGGAGTTTGTTTTTTCGTGTCTCTGCAGCGCAGCGCCCTCTGGCGGAGGATTACCCAAGTGTAAGTATTATATCTGGAGCAGGACGTACTGTATACGTATAATACCAATTCTACAGGTGAGTATTTCACAGAATTGTATTATTAAGAATTCATAAGTTATTTATTAGCCAATGCCCATAAAAATACACATAATGACAGACAATTAAAAAACATATATCACTGGACCGTACATTCCTAGGGGTATCCCAATTAAATCCATAATCCTAATCCAACAAATGTAAACATTAAATACAATAAAGTGCCAATATTGTAAACAATTTAAACCTGTAAAGTGCAAATAGTGCTAAATATAGTGCAAACAATAATCCTATCACTACCAGTATATAAATGTGGCAACTCCCCAGGTCGCCTGCTACACTTACCTTACTTCTCGTTCCAACGGCACATGCGCGGGCTGCGGCTGCATCCACGCTATCCCTCTAGCAGGGCACGTGGCATGGGCATGCTCCCTGTTAGAGGGAAGCTTGTGATGTGGCCTCCAGCGCGCTCGGGGGCTCTGTGCTAAGACGTCGGTTTAGACGTCCATAGCTCTGTGGTTCCAAGCGCGCTGATTGGACGAGCGGCTGCACATGCGCCTTAGGACCGGGGTGAGGTGAGTTCTGGGGGGTTTCACATAGTGGGGAACCCTCGAACGGGGTGCCCCGGGGGAAGGACCAAAAACCAGGATAGTCAAAATCCTGGGTTTTGGTCCACTTTAAAGGGATTGTCATGGCATATAAACAATACTCACCTTTTATCCCCTAGAGCCGATTGCTGCTATTCCAGCACTTGGAAACTAACCTGATCACTTGATCCAGGTCACCATTTTCACCCCACAACCCTGTCTCCATTTAAGACACACTCCACCCGGCCTTCATTCATAATGATGCGGCCACACCTGCTCCATTCACTACAATGCAAGGGGCGTGTCTAGGCCTGGACTGGCACACCCAAAGTCTAACTTTATTGCAGTGAATGGAGCATTTATTTAGATAAAATCTAAAACATATTCTGATTTGTCTAACACCTTTTGTTTTGTGCATTGCTGTGTAAAGTGATGTGGCCACTTTAAGACTTGCGTATCCCTGCTCACGTGCACCTCCCAGGATAGTTATAAATTGGTCTGAGCGGCTGCCATCCTTCCTTTGTTTCTTTTCATTTTGTGCAAGCACATGAGGTGGGGGGTCTAAGGCTGTACTGCGAGACTTTCGACCCTTCCACCCCATGGGCTGCACTCGAGGTTGGGTAACCCCAGGTAAGCTGCTCCCAATTTATCTATTGCATTGTATGTCCCAAAGGGGGCTCTCAGAGATTGGAGTTGGGACTCTACCTGCACAGAGGCACCTTGGCGTGGTGGTGCAGCTTTAGAATACTTCTGCAGATGTGTGCGGACCAAGACCTCTGTTTATAACCCGATTTTGAGACAGATTGTAGGTTTGGCTGCAAGCTAACAGGGTTGAGTGCTGTGCCCCCTTTAAGCCTTGTGTATCCTAATTGCCCTGCACACTTGCACCTCCCAGGTTGGTTATAAATTGGTCCAAGTGGCTGCCACCCCTCCTTTGTTACTTTTTGTTTTGCACTTAATTCAATATGTGCTCCTTCATAGTTTGCTTGTCCCCATAGTAAATCAAACAATGTACAATGTACAAGTGTTTACTGCTCCTTTAAATGTCCCAAAAGAGACACACCAACCTGTTATTCCTGATAGGGGTCTAACTAATAGTGCATGCCCAAGCGCTCGTAACTCTAATCCCAAACCGTCTTGAAAAATGAACTGCAGAGAGGACAAGCATACCCTGGGAATACCCAATTGTGTTCTGGTCATCACTTTTCAGGTCTGCGATTGCCCGTGCATTTTCTGTTTAAAGACGGATTATTAGGGAGTGATAGAGGTTCTGGCAGTTCAAGTTTGCCATCTCCTCCATCCAAACTGTGTGTGCATTGGTAACTAATGTTGATTTTTTTTTTTCTAGTAAAGGAAATATCCATATTTAAAAAGGATTGTCCGGGCATATAAACAATACTCACCTTTTATCCCCTAGAGCCGATTTCTGCTATTCCAGCACTGATTGCTTGATCCAGGCCAACATTTTCACCCCACAACCCTGCCTCCATTTAGAACACCTGGCCTTCATTCATAATGATGTGGCCACACCTGTTCCATTCACTACAATGCAAGGGTGGTAACTGGCACACCCAAAGCCTAACTTTATTGCAGTGAATGGAGCATTTATTTAGACAAAATCTAAAGCATATTCTGATTTGTCTAAATGTTTTTAAAGACGGATTATTAGGGAGTGATAGAGGTCCTGTCAGTTCAAGTTTGCCATCTCCTCCATCCAAACTGTGTGTGCTAAAAGATGGTGATCATCAGCATATCCAGGGCCGGATTAAGTGTGGTGGAGGCCCCTGGACACAAAATCTGGTGGAGGCCCCAGATATATAGTATGTTTTTTCTCTTTAAAATAATAGTCTAGCCAAGTAACTAATCGGTGGTTGTCTGGCACCCGCCTACTTACTGGAACGTCAGATCGAGGCCCTTGTGCCCCCCTTGTGCCACGTTGTGTGGTTCAGGAACTCCTGCTTTGCCATTCTAGGTGGGGGGTAGTGTACTCACCCGGCTGGTCCAGCAGAAAACAGTTCCCTGCATTGAGCTGCCAGCGGCTGTGTTTGGTGGCTTATGTGCTTTGCTGCTCTAGACTCTCCGTCCTGCCCTGTGGTGGCTTTGGTAGCCCAGGTGTGCGGAAAGGCTCCACTGCCACTGATAGCTTTGTTGGCGGCTCCGCGGCTTGTCAGACCAAAGACTGAAAAGCCTTCTGGACCATACCATAACCCAAAGGTTGGTGGAGGCCCCCTTTGCAGGGCAAGTGGTGGAGACCCAGGGTGAGCGCCCCCCTCATAATCCGGCCCTGAGCACATCCAATACTCTCAGTACAAGGAAAAAACAATTATTGTAATTAAATTACTCGGCCATTGGCTTGGAGCACCAGGTGGCATGTTGGAAGTGCTAACCACTAATGGCTCCAGTACAGTTGGGAAATTGGTTTTCATTCTTCCACCATCACGGTTAGGCATTGTGCTGGAAGAGGAAGCAGAGGAAGAGGGGGAAGATACATACAAGCACATCTTTTTTCAACTCTTTGCTCATGAGTCAGAAATCAAGCTGTCCTCTTTCACTTAAGAAGTCTAGGCAGTTGGTCACACCAATGTAGATGGCCAAACTGAACCTGTGTCAGTGGAGAGAGACACTAAACTAGTACTCAAGAGCAAGCTGCATTTTTTTGCCACCAGGCTGGGGCAGAGAGAAAGCAGGACAGCGGGGGGAAGAGACATCTAACATAGAGATACCCCGCATCATATACTGGCCTGAGAAGTCTCACTCCTGCCCCGCTATTTACTGGATATACCAACTTCCATGCTGGTTTGCCACCCCACGTGACTGCTAGTAATTGTGGTCTCCTGAAAAGGGGGAAGAAATATAGGCACACAACTTTTCTAAACTCCTTCTCCATGAGGTGGATAAATGGACTGAAGAAGTCCAGACAGGTGGTCACATTGAAGTAGAGGGCCATATTTAGCCTGTAGCATTGGAGAGAACCACCAAGAGCAGTACCCAAGAGCAAGCAGCATTAATCTGCCACCAGGCTTTACAATAAGAAAGAGGGACAACAATTTCCTAGTGATGGCGAGAGAATCACTGAAACCAACCAACATTTGGACCCAATGCACTAGTTGTCCCCCCAAGCCAAGGCCCATACCCTTCCCCTATCAGTGCCTCCCACTCATGTTCCATCCAAGGGACCCTCTATATCAGTTCACACTTAGTGGTGGCTGGCATACCACCTGTCAGCACTGAGGGATGGCATGCTGGATTAATTGATTCGGATCTTGCTTTTTCTGTCCAGTTCAGCCCATCAAGGATAACAACAAGATCCGCGTTGAATCTAGCTTCGTCCTGAAACCGAAGCCTATCGAAAGATCGGATCGCTCATCGATTAGACAGGGCAATTGTTACAGACAGTAGTTAACACATTTGAAATAATGCAACATTCAGGGGCACAGGAAGTCAAGAACCAAGGACAAGAACCAGAGATTAACTTGTTATGTATGTGTCTGGTCAAGGAAACATTCAACGCTAATGCCTTAAAAACATAGAAATGCAATAAACCTGAATGCAGGCCTATACAGATTCTTATGCAAAACTCTGATAAATGCAATTCATAGCTGGAACCATAGCCTAATAGTAATAAAATGTATCACTATGGAGGTGGAGTCTTCAGAACTTCTTCCGTTTAGTTTTTTGTGTGATGAACCACATTATCTAAAATAAGACTAATCTAATAATCTAATCTAATGTAATATATCGAATATAATATATATATAATTAATATATATATCTAAAATAATAATAATAATAATAATAATAATAATAATAATAATAATAATATAATGTATACCTTTGGCGCACGCGGTGTGTCCATGTATTGGACATTTTAATTCCATTCAATAAACTATTTTTGAGATTTGAGATTACTTGCTTTGTGTGCGGACAGTATTTGGCATAAACAGTGGGGCAGCTCTAGAGCCCCATTGACTTCATACATTTATCCTGTATATACATCCCTGGGTCTGCATTTATTATACCAAAGGCTGTGCATATCCTCCCCCCTTTTTTTCAATACACAAGGCACTTCCCTAACAAAAATGAATTCCCCAACAATCTATTATTTACCCTCCATGCATGTTCTCTTAATCCAAAGACATTCCCTACATGGAAATACATACCCCTAAATATAAATACATATGCCCTTAATCCATAGAAACACTTTTTGAACAAAATACATTTATTTCATTTATTAGACCACATTAGGTCATAACTGACCATAACAGCTCATCAAATATCTTGTGAGTAACAGAAAAAACACTTTCCATCCAAGTAATTATACACCTGTCAGTGCCCACCAATCACACCTATTCTTCCCCTCAGCCATACACATATACTCTGAACATTGTTTCAAACAAAACACAATCCCTTGGATAACCTCTTGGCTAATCTTCATTAATACTCCCCCTAGTGGCTGAAATCAGGCCACAGTTTTACAACTTTCTTCTAAAGTATGGTGATGGTCTTGTGATCAGGGACACACAAAGAAATCCCCGAATTGTGATTGGATGGTGCAATTGTGTGCTTGCCCCCTAAGCGATTGTCTTTTTTAAACCTTTCTCTTATTGTTTCTCTTACCGCTCCTCCCTGTATATTATGTATTATTATGTAGCAATATGTTAGCTGGACGATTCAGTCAATCCCCTTTCTTTCTTTATTATAACTAAACTCCCTCAATCGAGCCACTGTCCCTAAATAAATGTCCTTAAAAAGCTCCTGCATCTAGGAACTCTGCTTCATCCAGATCCCAGAACTCTGCTTAAAGTGGACTCGCTGTGTGAAACCCACAGTTGGCCATCAAAACTCACCTTTCCCCTATTTCTACGGTGCGTGTGTGGGCTCTACTCCAATCAGCGCTCTATGCCTTGCACATTAAAGCCCAGGCATACAGCTCTGTTCACACACAGAGCCTGGCATAGGGAGCAAAGGCCACATCACCCTCTGTTTCCCTCTGGCACATAAATAAAATGATTCTATATAAACTGTTACTACATTAGTATTCAAAAGCTTTATTGAGATTATTAAAACATTAAAAACATATTTAAACTAAAAACTCCAGTACTGAAAGACATGGCTTGCCAACAACTAGTATAGGTACAGATAGAGTAGGGAACAGCCACATCACCGGCTTCCCTCCAGCTCAGTATCTGATTGGCTGGGCACTGAATCATGTATCAGCCCACAGAAGCCATGGATGCTTGTGCTTGCACAAAGGGATTGCTGACCATGTGAGCTGTTTGGGGTTTAGTACAGCAGAGCATCCCATATTGAAACGCCCCGGGGGTAGGAAATCCACTGGCCCTGGAGTCTTTTAGAAATGACACTTTTAGACTAGCTTCCCATGGTTTTGGTCCACTTTAACTCAATAACACAACAGGGGAGGAACTCCAACTCAGAATCAAAAATCAATATCAAACTTCCCATTTCCCAGCCTGAGGAAGTGGGATTTTGCACCTTGAACTTATTGCACAAATAGTTATTAAATTCATTTAGTATATGGATTTCATGCTTGCTGTATTATGATGAGGCATCAATTCTCTCCCCACCGCTTACACATCCTGTATGTTTGTATGTCCTGTGTGGTTTGTCTTATGTTTTTTAATGTGTTTTAATATGTCGATTGTATAGGTTATGGTTGTAAACATTTAATAAAGTTTTATACTGATTTTTGATTCTGAGTTGGAGTGCCTCCCCTGTTGTGTAATTTTAGGTATCCTATATATGGCCATTTGAGCCTGGGAGTAGCACCCTTTATTATACTTTATGTGTGTTATGCAAGCCCCCCTTTTTTGCATTTGGTTTGGTCCACTTTAACAACCAAACTCCAAACTCATAAGTATCTTATTTTACTTCCATTTACTTTAACATTTTTTTTTACTTAATATATAACATTATATATTATAACATTATATATTATATATCGTCTGACCACATTGTTTCCTTCTTGTATTGCTTATTTTTTTATTTAATAAAATCTTACACAAAAAGCATATCTGTCCACTTTTTCTCATTAGATTAAAGGCATTCCGTACTCTTTTAGGACAACTATTAAACACTTGTGAAAAAAACTGCTATACAATCTTGATGGGGGGGGGGGGGGGGTAATCACAAGCCGGGCCAAAAAATCAGCCTGGGATTTTATTGGCCCTGGCCAGCTTTCCACTAACCCACGACCTGCTTGGCCCCACCCAAGGTGCTTCTCAGCTAGTTAAAGTGTGCACTTTACAGCTGAGGCCATTGCAGCTATGCCACGAAAAGCACCTAGCGGCAGCCATTTTACTTGTCTCTGATAAGAGGAATGTCTAATGTTAAGTGTGACGACTGTGTGATGAAATTGGTCCGTTCTGTCTGATCAGATGAGTACTGTCACTGGTGCCATTGTCCTGGGCCACCGCCTGGGTGATATCCGGCCCTGTGCAAGGTGATTGGGTCTTTTTCTCTGTCTTCTTCTTTCTCCATCATTGTTCTCAGTTTCTAGTTAGGCCCCTCCTCCCATTTGCACTTTCACCTTCTCAAAAATGACCATTTGTTTTCAAATCACAGACAGAGGAAAGATGGAAAAAGCTCTGCGACTGTCATCATAATATTAAACCGCAGTTGCGTTTCTCCTTTTCTAGAATGACCAGTTGCTAATGTTCCACTACAGCCTTTTCCA
The DNA here is from genome assembly GCA_027917425.1 of Gastrophryne carolinensis. Classification (NCBI taxonomy): domain Eukaryota; kingdom Metazoa; phylum Chordata; class Amphibia; order Anura; family Microhylidae; genus Gastrophryne; species Gastrophryne carolinensis. The sequence goes on along the minus strand of CM051235.1, from coordinate 29,970,857 downwards.
CCACAAACTGACCAGAATCATCAACCAGGTCAGAGAAATGACAGCTTTAGCCAATGAGTGACCTAGACACGGCAGGAAACCTGCGCGCTCATGCTGACCTAGATATACTGACATGTGTGTGCAGGGGAAGTCCCTTAATATGTCAGCAGAGTAAATGAAATACATCTTTCCTCCATATTTCTCTATATCTCTCTGTTATCTGTCTTGCCTATTGTTTCATTGTGTCATCTGTTTCTATCAGTTTATATATTTTTCTTTGCCCTTTTATATATTACAGTCAAATGTGTTATGTGATAGAGCAACACAAAGTAGTATTTATTTGTGAAGTGAAAAGAAAATGATAAATGAAAACTGAAATGTGTGGCTGTAATGTGGTGTGGAGTGTATTTGCAACCCTCAAATGTTTAAGGCAATTAAAAGTCACAAATTTCTCAACAGCTAATGTCCCTCATTTTCTCTACAAGCATAGAAGGGTGACGGCGAAAGGAGACCATACGGTCCATCTACTCTGCCCTTATGTGTATACTGTATGTTCTCTTTATCTTAGGATAGATGTGTGCTTATCCCAGGCATGTTTAAATTCAGTGACTGTTGATTCTTCAACTACCTCTGCTGGAAGTTTGTTCCAAGCATCTACTACTCTTTCTGTAAAATAATATTTTCTAACATTGCTCCTGATCTTCCCCCCAACTAGCTTCAGGTTGGGCCCCTTGTTCTATCATTAAGTTTCTTCTTAAAAACACTTCCCTCTTGAACCATATTCATTACTTTCACATATTTAATGGTCTCCATCATGTCCCCCCTCTCCCTTCTTTCCTCCAGACTGTACAAATTAAGTTCTTTAAGTCTCTCCTGATAAGTTTTAAGTCTAAGTCCTTCCACCATTTTTGTTGCCGGCCTTTGGACCCGTTCTATTTGAATAATATCTTTTTGCAGGGGAGGTCTCCAGAACTGCACACAGTATTCTAGATGTGGCCTCACCAGCGGCATCACAACCTCCCTAATGGTGATGCCCCGAGCTATGCAGCCGAATATCCTGCTTGTTTTTCCCACTGCCTGGTTAAACTGTCCAATCATCTTGCAGCTATCAGTAATCAGTATCCCTAAATCTCTTTCCTCCGAGGTCCTGGCTAACACAGTGCTGCCCATACGGTGCTCAGAGCAGGAATTTTACATTTAGAGACATTAAACTCTAGTTTCCACAGTTTTGACCATCTATCCAGTAAAGCTAAATCATTTTCCATGTTGCAGACACCCCCAGGAGTGTCCAGGATTATTAACCTTTGTATCATCAGCAAACAGGCAAACTTTTCCTACCAAGCCTTCTCCTATGTCACTTACAAATATATTAAAAAGAATGGGGCCCAGGACAGAGCTCTTATGACAGTAATTCCAAGGAAATACCAAAAACATTTTTTATAACTTGCTAAATGTACAATATAGATGTATCAACAAATCAAAAAAGAAAGCAAATTTCCTAAACAAATGTAATGCCGTAACAGGCAACCATTTTCTCCAGACAGTCTGGAGAAAATAAGCAGGCCTCCTTCAACACCAGTCCTTATGACATGTGGGTTACAAGAGAACTGTCTGGTCCCATTCAGTCAGTCTATCAGCGCCCCTAGAAACAGATTGTGTCCTCGTGTTCTCAAAGCAGCATTGATCATACTCTCTACTGATGTGTGCTAGTATCTCTATGAGTGGTAAGTCTCAAATCAATAGCTAACATGGCTATAGCTTAATTAGCATGCCAATACATACATGAAACTATCTCTAACAAGACATTGGAATAAAAGAGTTCCTTTGACCAAACTAATTAGTGATTAGACATATTTTTCAAGGATAAATGAATTACAATATGTACATGGCACTACAGAGGCATTCATATGTATTCAACCCTCCTGAGTCTATACTATGCAGTTACAGCTACAAATCTGTTGGGGTAGGTCTCTAAAAGCTTTGTACATCTAGAGGTTGAAACTTCTGCCTATTCTTTTTAAAATAGCTCAGTCATATTGGATGGAGACCATTTGTGATCAGCAATTTTCAAATCATGCCGAAGACAGAATTCAGTGTAACTGGGCCATTCCAACACATTAATATGCCTTGATTTAAACCAATCCATTGTAGCTTTGGCTGTATGTTTAGGGTCATTGCGCCCCAGTTTCCTTGAATATTACCTTGTATTTAGCGACATCCATCTTCCCATCAACTCTGACCAGCTTCCCAGTCTCTGCTGATAAAAAACACTTTACAGCATGATGCCGCCACCACCATTTTTCATGGAGTGGATGGTGTATCCAAGGTGTTAAGACACAAGATTTCGACTATCCTGGGTTTTGGTCCTTTCCCCCGGGGCACCCCTATCAGGGATGCCCCACTGTGTGCAACCCCCCCAGGCTGCCTGAACTAGCTCAGCTTTTACCTGGTCCTGAATGCATGGGCTCTCGTCCAATCAGTGCGCTCAGATCCGCTCCCGCCCCTTCATATAGCAGTATATATTGAACTAACTTGTAAGGGACACTACTCCAAGTCACCTAGAAAAGATTAATCCAACCTGGGTGCTTCCCTGAATTCCATAATACTAATTATGTTACAACCAGAAAAAAGAAAAACACATGGAATTCATATCAATTGATGGGCACACCAGTGGAAATAATAAAAATAAAAAGATAATTTTATTGATTCCATCATGAGTTAAAAACCACAAAAAACACACACAAGACTAATCTCCTGAATATATTACAATCTATTTACAACATTATCCAACAATATTTCATATTATCTACAACAATTAATACAAAATTAGTTCATAAAGATATCATATGTAAAGAACCAGGTATGGGCGTTATGATGTAATAAAAAATATGTGTACCCTATACAAATCAAACCAATGTGAGCCAAATACTACCAGGGCCCCCAATATAGAGCCTGTGGTGTATTCTACCAATAATTATGATGTACAATTAACAGGATACTACCTCTTGTAATAACATGTGCCCCAAAGAATACACTCTATATAATATAATATACTACTGTGATCCTGGAATAAAGTGACAGTACTAAGGTAGAAAAACTGTTTGTGAAAAAATAACTAATAAACTATAAACCCTGTGAAAACCCCCCCACATACGCTATAAGGATTTGCAAAATACAATGTAACAACATGTTCATACAGCAGCGCGTCTAAGGCAAGCGGATCCGAGTGTGCAGGAGGCCGCATCCCCAGCTACCCGGTAACATGGAAAGTGCCCGCACCGGTTCTTTAACAAACCTCTGAGGCCTTCACAGATTAGCTGTAGCTATACAGAGAATAAATTACACCCGGTACAATTCTTAATAATTATGTGGCTTCTGAAGGCAATTGTTCATACTGGATATTACTTAGGGGTATCAGAGTACAAGTACATTTTAAACAGTCTAACTGAAGAAGGGAATTCAATACACTGTGATACATTGTGATTTACTGTAATGCGCTTGTATGACAATAAAACAAGAAGATTGATTTTTCAGCAATATATACAGTTGTCGTACTATGATAGCGTGACATTTTGCCGTGTAGGAATTATATGGGTCAATGATCTAATAGTGGCGGATGTGTGGGCTTGTTTTCCCCACCTTGCTGTATACCAGGCCGCTCCTGACTAGCTCAGGCTGCAGATAACTGTGACATGACAAGTAATTGCTGCAAACCCACAATTCACTGGAACAAGACCCATTAAGAAGACAACACATCTCTGTGCTTAGACAAAAACCTGGTGTAATTCTTAGAATTTGCTGCTATAATCAAGCTTCTGTTTTCCTGTGTAGTCTCGTGGTGAGACCACTTAACTAAAGCAAAAGCTGTGTAGATGTATTTATTTCTGATTACATGTATGTTAAGTTAAAGAGGGTCCCCTCTTTCCCCACATTGTTGCTCTTCAGCTGTGTAGTAACCAGCAATAGCCCGCCCCCAAAAAATTAATATATATTGTGGTAATGTGTATGGAAATGTGATAAATGGTGTGTATTTTTCCCCTGCTAGGCTGTATCAGGCACGATCTATGCCATGTTTTCAGGACCCAGTTCACATTCCCCAGTCCTCTACAGGTTTGTTCCCTGATCTCAGGCCTCGCACAGGTGATGAGGCTGATTGCAGGGGAAGTCTGAATAAAAGGAGCCACTGAGCTTGTCAGTTTGCTGTTGACCAGCCTGGAGGAAGGAGCCCAGGCTGTACTGCTAAGTGGTGAATGAGAGACTGGATTTAAGCCGAAGGACTTGGCTTCTGCGACACTTAAAACTTGGACTTGTGTGGATGAGCAGCGTGGGCATGTATGCCCTGTAAAGCAGAACCTGATACCCCAGACTTGCAGCTTGCTGGATTATTAAACCCTGGACTTTCATTGAGTTGGTGAAGAAACCACTTGATTTATTGCATTGCATGCTGCAACCTCTGAAGCAAGAGACATTTCTTTTCTGCTGAACATTTTGGTTTTCAATAAAACTGGTCTTTAATTTTGAAGAACTGTTGTCCGTGTCACTGCCGTTTGCCCCAATAGCTCACAATACTTTAACCTAGAAGACAGAAAGGACCAGTGAGACAATAAATGGGTTACTATAAGTGTTTGTTAAAAAAAATATTTCAGTAAGCAGGGGCTTAGCTAGGGGGGAGCAGGAGGGGCACTTGCCCCGGGTGCAGCAGGTCAGGGGGGTGCCAAAGGGGGGCATGAGCACAGGTGGGGGGTGCCATTTTGAATCTTTTCCCCTGGGTGCCAGAAAGCCTAGCTACTCCTCTGTCAGTAAGACATAGATTTGTGTCATAGCTGCCCTGTGATGCTGGGGGAATGACCAGAAGTTACACCTCTGAGGTAGAAGACTAGATGCTGACATTACTGCGGGAATGGCCTCTGGTGTTTGCGAAAGCTTCACAAGAAATTCCCTGTGACACCAGGGAAATCATCAGAAGCCCCACTTCTAAGCTTTGAAAGTCTTTCCCCCCAAAAATGGTAAATCACTCCTCTACACCAGAAATAAAGGTAGGGGATCTCTGCTCCCCTGAAGACCAGATGCCAACATTATGTCCGTAATGGCCTCTGGTGTTTGCACTTGGGGAATCATTGCAGCCAAACCCCTGAGGAATAAAAGGTTTTGCTTGAGAAGGTCATATCCCTCCTCAACATCAGCAGCGAGGTTAGGGGGACCCCTGAAGACCAGATGTTGACATAACACTGGAAGTGACTCAGGTGCTGGAGCAGGGGGACATTACTTGTGGAAGATGCCAAGACTGGTGCAGACAGGAAATGAGACATCAGTGGTGAGTATTGTTAATACAGTGTTTATTTTTTAATAAAATATGTTTTTTTCAACATTGGATCATTTTCTACACCAGATACATGGCCTTTGATGATCTGTTTAATCTAAGTTTTCATCTCTCCAAGCACTTCCTGGGTCTTTCCCTTTATAACCTAGGGCACCAATCAACAGAGGAGGTGGGTTGTACCCAACCTTAAGTGAGCGTTATCACAAAAAATGGCACAATGATAACAATTCATATAAATATTCTGGATGGCAGAAAAAGGGGTCACTTATACACCCGGCATCAAGAAATATCCAGCCAGGCTTTTTTCTTTCTTTTAATGTAAAAAAGAGGAAATCAGGGGTGTCAGATTCATACCCAACACTGGTGGTGAGTATACAGTAGTTAATGTAGTTTTTATCAACTGGACCTGTTCCGAAGGGATTAAGAACTAATATGTCACCAGGACTGGAGGCTTGCATTTCAGCCTCCGAGCCTTGGGGATACCAGGCTCTATGTCTGGTGCACCTGTAATGAGACAATGCAAGGTGGCCTCCTCGGGCAGCACTGCAGAGGGGGTGGAATTCAACCTGCTTTTTCATTTATTTTCTATTTTAAATATATTTTATTTCATTATTTTAATTTTTTTACTGTTGTCATGTTGGTAGATCAGCAGCCTGGTCAGCCTCTACTCCCTATCACCGCAGTGCTTTTTTGAGGAGTGGAAGGGTATCTTTCCATAGTTTGCCTCAGGTAGCTGAGACCCAGGTTCACCCCTGTATATAAGAGACACCCTAGAGATTGTTGAGTGCTTCAGAGGCATTGGGGAGGAAATTAAAGATTTTTATGTTGCTGCACTTCTACTAAGTGATCCTCCAGAAGGTTATGACACTAAGTGCCCTAGTGTTAAAGGCAAACTTGTTGATGAGTACAAATGAAAAGAAGAGTCTTTAAGCAAATGTAATGAATCCAGAGCAGAGGCAACATTACAGACACAGGATTTCTCAAAAATAAGAGCTATCTAGAGGAAACTCATGAATGTTTTGTGTGTAAAAAGCCTGGTCACCTAAAGAAAAACTGCAGAGTTTGTAAAGCTAGAATGAGTCATCTTCAGAAGATGAAAGTTCAGAGTTAAGTCTGCTGTGGAGGAAACTGATGCCCCTGAATGTATTGAGATTGATGAATGTAGCTTATGGTCACTATATGACTTCAGAAGGTGTGGGGAATGGTTATATTCACTGCCCCATTTCCCCATCGCCAGAAAAATCCCAGTATAGGATGTGTTAAATGTTTCTATTCTTGAAAGCAGTCTTTTGTGAAAAAGCTCAATAAACAGGGTAATGTAGTTTCTTTTAAAGATGACATCTGCATCATTTCAAAGGAGGGACATGTTCAAGCAGAAGGGACAAATAAATGTGAACGTTATCAGCTAAACTGCAAAGAAAGTATGTACAGTGCTAGACAAGATCTGAATAAAAACTGTATCCATGTATGGCCATGTATGTAGTTAATTGTGCACTTAAGTGCACTTAAGTGAAGATCTGCTACCTAACAATGAGAGTTACTGATATGCAGTGGGGACACTTCTGTACTACTTGCCCAGATATCACAGCCTCATTTGGAATTCTTTGCAGATGAGTAAGATGGAAAGGCTAAATCTTAAGATATCTGCATCAGGAGATCTGACTCTCAGAGGTTATGTAGACACCGATTGTGCTGGAGAGTCAAGTGATCGAAAATCAATCAAGTGGTTACTTCAAGTTCAGAGAAGCTTCAGTTTCTTGATCCAGAAAACAGGTGTCAGTTAAAATTAGTAAGTAATTTGGTTGAAACAACTGTTGGAATAGCTTTAATGCAACAACTACATTCTGTATATGACTGTCTGCTCATTAATTAAGTTTTAAATTTAGTTTAAAAGAATAGACCAGGAAGTCTTAGGTAGACCATGTGAATGTTGCATAGTGTGTTCAACCTGCTAACAGAAAGGGGTTGCGGTTCCTTTACTTTATACTACAGATATGTTGCTGATTTATCCTGTTCACATGATTCTGATTGTTGCTGAATAAACAGCTGTTGTTCCTGTATACTTATATAGTGTCGTGTACATTCCGCTGCCAGATTTCTAGCTAGAGTCATACTGAAGTGGTGAGTAACAACGATTGGCCCCTGGCGGTCACGTAGCCTGGATTTGGCCAGTGGCCAGAAAAAAAAAAGCTACCACGGATCATTGACCACCTGATTTGACAAGGGATTGAGGTGCAGGTAAGGATTGCGGGTGCTAGGAGGGGGTCTATGCGCCCCAGCAATCTAGGTGTCTTCCTGAGTCACAATGCGACCCCATAACCATTATGTAGAAAATGGGCATAGGACTGCTTTAAGGACAGCAATTTGGACCTGGAGGAAGATCAAATACTTCAAATAAAACTTTGAAACAAACATCAGCCCCAGTTTATGTTATGTAACCAATGTTACAACATACAAAATACAACATTTGTATTCCATTTGCTTATTTGCTTTGGTTATTAGGTAAGACCACACTGTTTCCCTAATTGGTCACATCATGCTAAATTTTGACATTCTTGAAATAGAAACACTATATGCAGAGGCCATAGATAAGAAACTGGGAAGTTGCAAATATAATCACATAATGCTATCTACTTGCATTTGAATCATATTCTTACCTAATGATGAGAATCAACTGAAATTTAATTACGTTAATTTTAACACATTTTCCTCCACAAAACCAATAGTTGGAATCTGAGTATTTTCTTAGGAACAAATGCTTGATGTGGGAAGTCTGTTATGAGTGAAATGGCTTATCCTAGGTGGGCATCTACTTGACCCATTTTTGGCTATTAATTGTTCTTTTTTACTAAAACAAAAAAAAAATACATCACATTTTTTCTGTGGCTTGTAATCTGTGTGGTCACACTTTGAACCATCTTTTCTCTGCTTAGCATGTCAAGGTTTATCTTAAAGTGAACCTATACCCAAAAAGGAAGTTTATGTTGTCACCTTCTATCCCCAGCTCCATGCCCCAACATTCATAAAAACACAGGAAGCAATATGATGTTCGAATGGCAGCCATATGGTAGGTAATTCATTTTCTGCTTAGGTCAATGGCTCGGATGGTACAACGTTTTACTAATACTACAGTACAAGACAAATGAAATCATGATAAAAAAGGCAGTAGAGCTACTGGACTTTGCTGTTTTTAAATGAAATCTTTAAAAGGGAAAGATATTATGTGACGGATTTAAAAAGAGATGGACCAAGGATTCTGTCTCGGGACCTCAACCTCTTGTTAACGATTGATCTGCAGTTAATTACGATGGCTATCGCTAAAATATATGCCCAGTGGCCTCCACCACACTTAAACCCAGTCATGTACCTGCTGGACAAATGTATTACATGGAAGCACTGGAGAGTCAAGCTTCTTTGGTGGATCAGAATACATGCAGCTTTTTTGTTTGATTCTGTATGGATTCTAATGGATGCTGAATAATAAATTAGGTGTAAAGGATGTCCAGTCTGGTGCTGTGCAGATAATCTCCTGTTATCTGAAATTGATTATATAAAATGTACTTTCTGCTTTTACTTTGAAAGCTAGCTATGGCTGAGTAGGCCTGGGTGCCAAGGCCATTGGGGACACTATTATCACAGCAATCCTGCTTTCTACAAATGAATTAAAGCCACTATTAGTGATGAAGGCGATTAAACAGGCCCCTCATCCCCCTTATTTGGCTTAGACATGGGGAGGGGGCCCTGTATTATGGTATGGTAAAGACAGAACATGGTAGATACCTGTATAAGACAACAGAAGCACCATAGGATGGGTGATGAGGGGGCAGTTTTTTTTCTCTACTAAGCGCAATTTTTCCTAGAAACTGCCCTGGTCAAATGATATGGTCAGAAGCTGCCAATGGCAAAGTTACCCCTAAAGAGGAATAACCACCAGCCTTTATAGCAGAGATTGTAGTTTGGATGGACATCCAGACCCATCATTTTTTTATATTGGTCACTTTTTTTGTTTATTGACTAATCTCCAATTGAATCCTTGGTACGGAGGTCTGGACTCCAGAAGCAAACCTTATTAATGTATAACAAACTCTTTACTACTCTTCATTTGCTCTGGAATAAAGCCCTTGAGAGATGGCAGGCAGTGGTCCCAACATTAGATCATGATTACTGGGACGAAGCCCTAGGGACGCTAGGCACAAGCTTATTCATAGTAAGGGCCTTCATCAGGTTTATCTCAATATAATTCAGCTCAAATCAATAGGGCTTTTTCTTAAATCAGTGGTGTGTGGATATGTCATTGATCGGGGCATCCTGCTTCATGTGTTCTGAGAATGTTCTCAAGTTGCCGCTTCCTTGGATATAATTAAGTATATCTCTGTTATCCTTTGGCTACCTTTCTAGAAATCTTATGAGCTCTGCGCGCTTAGAGTTGCAGAACCTCTTCTGGTCAGTGACATGCAGAAGTATCTGACTTTACTATCAATATTTTATGCCAGGAAATGCTTCTCTATAAACTGGAAACATATGAGCAGTGCTATATCTAAGGGTGGGCAAGCTGGATGATCACCCTTGGCGCCAAGGTCATTAGGAGTGCCTTTAGTATCTGCAGATAGGTTATGGACACTTTTTGTGGTGCTGGCCATACATCTGCCCCCCCCCCCCCCCCATGTTGGGTTCAATCTTGTGGAGGGGGGCACTACCTGTTGCTAAATTAGAGGCACAGCATGGCACATACGGTTAGGGGGATGGGGGCAGAATTTTTCCTTCCCGCACTAGGCGCTATTGACCTTGTATACATTTTTACATAGTGATTATATTAGTGATTATGTTACCTAGAAACTGCCCTGCATACAAAACTGAATGGCATAATTAGTAAACTAATTGACATGGAAATTAAGATAACACCAAACATAGCCTTGTCAACCATAAGAACCCAAACTGGATAAAATTGCCTCACTGGTACTGTGGATAACTAGGAGTAATATGCAATGGAAAGATACAAACCTACCAAACTTTATATTATTGGAAATACAGGCTAAATCTTAGGGCCTTATTTATGAAGGGATAGCTCCAGGTAGTGCCTTGTTAATGAGAGGTAGCGACAGGTGAACGCCAGGCACGGCACGCAATTACACATTTATCAAGCAGAATCTGTTGAGCGACTGGGATAATGCCATGTTGCATCCGATTCATCATTATCCTAGCCTCAGTGAACAGCGCCACGTATTACCTCTCGCTACCTGTCGCTCTCCCATACATTTCAATGGACGATCCTTTTCTTTTAACTCTGTGTTTGTTTGTTTTTATTTTTTTTTAATAATTACAAAAAAAAATAATGTTGCGACCTCTTATGGCATTGAAAATGCAGTTTTTTCAAAAAAGTTCATGTTTTATATATTTCTGCAGAAATGACATTACAGGTCTGGCATTAAAGTGTTCATGTCACAGTGTTTTTACAATGAAATTCCATATGTTTGTTTTCGCTTTGTTACTGTTGGATACATGCTGAAAAACAGACTTTAAACACAGCCTCCGGCGCTCTGGCCTTCAGTGAAACTTTTTTCAGCTTTTGTGAGGCTGTTTTTTTTACTGAATATGTTGTGAGTTGGTTGCACTGACCAGTCACTAAGATGCGCTCCCATACAGCGCTGTACTGGTCAAATAGCGACCCTTCACAATGTATTCATCATTGCTGCACAGCGACTGAGTCGCTAAGAACTAGCGACCCACGGCCGAGCACAGTGACTACTAGCGGGCGCTCTGAAAATGCCTGCTACAGACGCTCATCTGTCGCTGGCGTTAGTGATGAATCAGCCTGTTAGTTAAAGACCGAGGCCTGCACTAGCAGCCAAACATACGTACCAATTGTTACTGTCTAAGTGCTTTACAGAACGATTAAGGGTAAAGTGTGTGGGGGTGGGGGAATAGGTGGGGTAAGAAAGTCCATAATAACATAACATAATTCTGATGCAACAAATATAAGACTCAAACACCATAACAGAGCTCTGTGATGAGGCCTGTTTATAACCTGGTGTTGAGCACAGAACTTGCTGATTGATTGTTAAAAAAAAAAAAACAAAAAAAAATAGAGACTGCCCTGCACCTGAGCTGCCCAACCCTACTGACCTGGCCATCCAGGGGGTGGGAAAGTTATTATTATTATTATTTAGTAAAATACAGCAAGTTGAGTTGTCTTTGATTTATTGCTCAGTCTGTCAAGTATGAGCGTGTGCTCTTGCATGTCTTTATGTTTGTGTTTGTCAAATTGACTGATTTATTGAAACTTCTATATCATACCGTTAATGACTAAGAACCTTCACAGACTACTTCAGTCCAAAACTATTTATTTTATTTTTAGTGTGGGTCATTTATCACTTATTGTGGTGAAAAGACTTAAATAAGGAATTGAAAGTTATGAGAGTCAAAGCTCCCCGAAGATAGTTAATAAAGAATAGCTATGGATTTTTTTATGAACCCACCACATCAAACATCTCAACAGCCGGGGAAAGTCACCAACCTGAGAGATGCGTAGAGTCTGATGAAAGAGAGACGGAGAAACGAGATCAGCTTTGATAAGTGACCACACAAAAAGTTACAGGAAGCCAAGGTACAATCTGGCCTTACAGGAAACCCAATTACGATCTGGAATGAGGGAGGACAAGAAGAGCACCGAAAGGGGGGTTTTATAAGCATATTATACTTTGATATATATTTCAGATAATATTACAAATGTAACTCAGGTAAGCAAGCAGAGGAAGTGGGTGACTCAGAAACAAAATAGGGACTTTTCTTACTTTTTTTTTTTATTTTAGTCCACCTTTTTACTAAATCTTTTTGGGGGAATTTCACAAATTGTATTCATTTAGTCACTTGTAAAAGTGTAATTTCTAAATTAATATATTGGGAGACAGTAATGCATTTAATACCAGAAACCACTAAATCTGGGTGGTTGTATTTTATTCATATACTCTATTTAAAGTATGTTCGGGTTTGCATTCAGCCGGATCATAGAAAATCTTGAATAAATAAAAGCAATTGGACTTGCTGTATTGTTTGCAAATGGACTATACAGGCAGAAAAAAAAAACTCATAGTCACTGTTAGCCCCTCGCACTGCTTCCATTCTACTCCTCGCAGCTACGCGGCTGCCGAGATGGAGTGCGGCAGCATTCACAATCACCAGCTGCATATGGGACCAACAGCTGCCACTTTAAGCCACAGTGACTCAGCAACCTCCACTTCATTGACACCAATAGAGGGGGCGTGTCCGGCCTTGGCATGCCCACTCCATTGGAGTAAATGGAGTAGGCTTTAGACTGAGGGTAGGGCTCTCTCCTATTGTATCTTGTATTCTGAATATTCGTTGTAAGCTCTGTAATACTGCATTTGTACTATATGTTTCTACCCTGTCTGTAATTCTACTTTGTACAGCACTATGGAAGGTGCTATATAAATAAACAATAATATTATATTATTATTATTATTATTATTATTATTATTAATAGGGGTGGGTAGTTACTAGTGATGGGCTTCGGATCAGGGACAAAGCTAGATTTGACCCGGATCTTGGCCATTCTGTCTGGTTTGCCCCATCCCGGATATTGGAAAGACCTTAATCAAATCATTTGGGCATGCCCCGTGCCGATACTGCAGGTAACATGCAGGCCCTCCTACCTTGTGAACCAATATAGGGGTCTCTTGGACCCCTTACCAGTTCACAAAGAGTTACAGTATGAATAAGAAAACTATATAAATAAATTAATAAACTAAATTTACTGTACTTACCTGAGCTGTCCTCTCCACCTTTTCTTTGGTGGGGGGGGGTGTAGCTGTCATGTGATGGCTGGTGATGAGCTGAGTGGGCTCACAGTGGGTCACATGATTGTCTGCTATTTGCTGCCATACAAATCAATTTAGTAAAATACAGCAAGTTGAGTTGTCTTTGATTTATTGTTCAGTCTGGCAAGTAGGAGCGTGTGCTCTTGCATGTCTTATGTTCGTGAATGACGAAGTAGGGACTTGATATTACTTCCTCTTACAAAGCCATTTTCAGACTTCCTAGGGACTTTTAAAGAGGGACCTAATTTTACTGCAGTGCAGAATAAATATATGATTGTTTAAGCGAGTGTTGTTTCTTGCCCCGGAGACATCCCCATTGGGATGGCCCACTATGTGAATCCACCTGAGGCCTTCTTACCATGTAGATGCTGGATTAAAATCCTGTACCCTTCTGATGAGCTGGAACAACTACCCCCCTTTTTACAACATGATATTCAAACTTTCCTGAATAGTCAGACTCTTCCTCTGTACCCTTGGGTAGGGGAGAGATTAGAAGTTTTAAGGAAGGGGTTTAAACAATTCTATGAGGAATCTGACCTTAATCCCCCTTGCAATCAACGGACAATCCAACAGGCGTCCAACCTGGCGTCATAGCTTAATTGATCTAGGCCGATAGGTTCCTAATAAAGTTAAGCCTTTAAATCTGCCTTTCCCTGCAAAGGCTGTCGCGGGGGAAGAGGCGCCCCTAGTGCTTCATTGCAGAGAAAGGAGCATTTAAAAGAAGGCTGGACAAAAATTCCTCATTGACAGAGAATTTAAACAGGTAGGAAAACACTTGTTCCTATCCGGGGATCAATCCAACACCTTTTCTAGTTCTGACCCGAAAAGGAACTGCCCATTAAGGCATGGCACAAAAATACAATCTTTTGATCCAATAAAATTAGTTATAATAATTAATGCATAGATGGCCATTGTATGCTTGCACACACATGCGAATTCGTCCTCCGCCATTAACTCATCCGTGCAGTGAGTTTACACATGCCCGGAGTTGCGGGGGATGCGGGGATAGGTGCATTACTCAAGAGCATTTCAATCAAGTCCCAGGACCGGGATTGCAACCTGCTGTCCTCCGGTCACATGTCAACCCCCTTACCTCCAGGCCACAACTGCCCAGTATCTTCAGTCCAGTTATTTGATCAAAGAGTCATACGCCAGAAACAGTCTTATAACTGCTGAACCCAAAACACCAAGTTTCTGGTTACACAAGTAGAGGCCAGAATAGGTCTGAGGGTATTAGATTTGGCCCGCCAAACTCTCTAAGCAGTGAACATTTGTTATCCAAAGGATCTCTAAGTAACCCAAAATCCCCAAAGGCTAAAACTGCCCCCTTTTGAGAGCAAAAGGTGCATCTAATTATGGACATTTTTTTCCAAAATTCAGAATTCTCTTCAGCAAATGGATATCCTTATGAGAATTGTGAAAAGGGAAGGCCAAAGAAGTACCTGGAACTAAATCATGATTTAGGCCCCAATACCTCTTACTCAATGCCCATAGATAAGTTAATCATATGTAAGAGAAAAGGTAAGTCTGCGGGGGGGACCAATAACTTCCCCTGAGAAAAGAACTCTGCCCTCATTCAAATCAACATTTGGCATGTCTGATTCTTGAGCGGAAAAATAAGAAGGTCCTCCTGAGAACCCAAACACAGAGGAGGGCTATCTTATTCATCACTCTTTTTGTGCCACCATTATAGAAAAAAACTCCTAATGGGAATCCAGCCGTTTTACTTACACATAAGGCCGTAGCTGCTCTATTTCTCAGACTTAGATCCTGCAGAAGGTTAAGACACCCTTTGTGTAGACTTCCCCGGATGTTTAGTACGAAAAAACAACGAAAGATGGAATAAGACCACCTCTTTTCCCGTAACATCATAGTTGACCCCAAAAAGAAGTATAAGGACTTACCGGGGCAGAGCTAAGCCTTTTTCTCCCAGAGTCAGCAGCTGACGGAGCATCCGATGGGCCTGGATCTGCATTAAAGATATTGCTGGATGTATATCCCATATGTTCTGGTAAGAGATCCAAAAAACAAACATCCTCCGTCTGATCCGCTATTCTGGGTTGAAGCACAAGGGAACTCTTTCCAAGCCCTCTTGAATAGGGTGGGAATCTAACCCTCACTCACATTAACCCTCTGGTATCTGGGAATCAACAGATGGCACCAGTTCATCAAATAAAGAAAACTATGTGCTGCCACTTTAAGGCAAAGCACATGTTCCCATGCAGGAAGTCCGGCGGCGAGTTTAAATGACGTCACCGCCACCGGGAGGAAGAAGCGCAATCCTCCCCTCCTTCTTCCCATTCCATAAACGCATGCACTTAGTGCGCCCTGCTCCCACTCCGAAGACAAGATTGGCTTCTGTACGCCAAGCGTGACCGCCCGCTGGAACGAGAACCCCGCTCTGCTGGACACACGGCGACCAGAGTTGCAGGGAGCGTTCCCGGAGTTGGAAGCAGGGAGCACCCGGGTATGGCAGGGGAGGACGACACCTCTAACACTGCCGCTCCCGGAGTGAGCTATGCAGGAGGAGCGCAGGCGGATAGAGGAGGATTTGCTACCCCAGGTAACAGTTCAGCATCAGGTGGGGAGGCGAGGAGAAGGAATTGCACAGCACCACTTTGCATAACACATAGTACGTAGTTGAAAAAACCTGTGCTTTCCAAAAATAAAAATTGGGTCCGGTAACCCAGCCTCTTCCATAATACATCCTCAGTAAGAGGCAAAATCAAGCTTTTGTCACATTTACCGGATCAAAAGAACGGAACACTGGCCTAGGTTCCTGAGGGTATCCTGGGCCCCTGGCTAGCATGCCTCCAGGACCGAGAAATGGACCTGCCTGCAAAGGCCCATAGCATTGGATACTTACCTAAACCATCCTGTTTCAGAAGCTAGTGGTCTGGCTCCTACCTCACGGAGGAACACGAAAACAACTGAGGATTGGAGGGTGTAGTCAAGTTTTTATTCTAGTCTGGTGGTCACGTGTTCCCCTTTAGTGGGAGGGACTTGGAAGTCTCAGTGCATGCTAACCGGAGGATGTTTTGAGAAAATTGTGGTGGTGGGTGTCGGGGGCCTTTAAACGAATGCAGAGTGTGCAACAGGAATCGGCTGTACACTTCCCTGAGTCCTGTGATCCCGACGGCAGTTTGCATTCTTTCTACGACCGCTGCTCCCATGAGCAAGGACACTGGCAGCAGCTAGCAGCCCTTCTAGTGTCTTCACTCATAGGAGCGGTGTTCTGAAGACCCGGCCTTAGTCTATTTAGCAGTGGAAAGACAGCCAATTGCCGATGGGATAAGTCGTACAACAGCTTCCTGCTGCTGCAATCTTTAGGTTAAGCTGGTTGATGGGCTGTTCAGGCTGAACGCCAAATTCAAACATGAACATCTGAAAAGTCTTTATAACTGTCGGACTCTTACCCCAATTTCAATATTAGTATGTCGGTGCACGGTCTGTGGAGACGCCGCACAAATCCAAGTCCTTAAAAAGAGCCAGCACTCCGGATGTCCTCAAACACCAAATAGTATTAAGCAAACATCAGTCTAGAAACAATCCAATATAGTGATGGCTGTGGGTCGACGTTTCGGGGTGCACTAGGATGAAACACCAAATAAATATTGGGGCCAATCACATGCCCCAAATTATTCAAAATGTGTGCCTGACGTCATTAGTGACGTCATTGGCACTTTTGAAATCCTGTCTGTACTGTCATGTACAAGTAAATATATAAACATAACTGTAACTGGACTGATATTTGCTTAATACAATGTGGAGGCTGATTAACTACTAACACCAAGTATCGGCAGATGAGCAACTGTGTAGCGGCGCTTAGAGCGACCACTAGTAGATGCTGTAAGCGGGTATCAGGCGCTGTAACAGAGCGCCTTAGTCGCTGTAGTAACCTGGCCAACATTGATGAATGAGATGTAAGTTGGGTGTTCTAACAACAGTATAACGCTGCAGGGAGCGAAAGGTAGCGCCAGCTCAGTGCGACCGACTCAGCGCTCCACACCATAAAGGACACACACACAGTGCCGGCGCTCTAAATCTGGTCGCTTTAGCATAGAGCGCCAGATGCTGTGTGATTAAAGTTTTTTTTTTAACACAAAGTGTTTTTGAACACATATCCACCAGTAACAAAACGAAAACACATGGAATGACATTGTTGTAACACTGACATTAACACTTTAGTGGCAGACCTGTAATGACAATTCTACATAAAAATATAAAGTATAAGTCCAAAAAGTTTCTAAAAGTGTTTGTTTGCAGCCAGGAGACGTCACACAATGATTTGGGGGAAAAACAAAAAAAAAACACACTGTTTAAACACAAGCAAATGAACGGCCATTGAAATGTATGGGAGAGTGACATTGAGCGAAAGGTAAGACCTGGCGCTCTAGAAACTAGAGCGCCGGCACTGTACGCTGAGCTGTAATAATACATGTGACAGTACATGGTAAACAGGAAACTCCAGCTTTAATCCAGTTGAAAGGATAAAATATCCAATATCATGACCATGTCATGATTAAGGTCTGAGTCTGTGCCCGAAACGCGTTGGCTACTAAACTGCTCCCTTATGCTGTATTCTGACTTGCATTTATGGATGGAATGATTTTAAAGAAGTTTTGTATGGAACAATAAACGTGGATATTTTATCCTTTCAACTGGATTAAGGCTGGCGTTTCCTGTTTATCCGTCTATGCATGTGAACTGAGCACTCACAGCCGGGCCTCGTCCCATGATCTTTTTGCACACAAAGGTAATGGATGCCTGCAGGTGGGGCTGATCAACTCAAGTTACTTTTGCGTGACAGTACATGGTGCTGCTAGAGTCGCTCACCAGATTTGCTTTCATAAATGTGATTTTGCGTACAGCGCCCAGCGTTTACCAGATGCTGCCTGCCGCTACGAGGCACTACCTGGCGCCATCCTTTCTTGAATAACCCCCATAGTGGTTTAACCACAAATTCGAAAAGGTGCCAACACTTTTTTGGTCTATATTTAGGTTCAATTTACATTTTTTTTGTTTTTTGTGTTGTTCTCATACACAGAAAGGAAATAAACATGTGTAATTGCAATACATTTCTTGGAGAAAAATGTCATTTTCTGGAAAAACTTCAGGGGTGGCCACATTTGCAGCCATGACTGTATTATAGTTACAGGTGAAAGTTCACTTACCAGCAGTGTGAAACTGCCGCAGTCCCCCGGCAGTGCATTCTCTTTCTCAAAAATGTTAATGTGTTTAAGGTGTTTATTGTTTGATGTGCAAATTTGTAACCCACAGCGAGAAAACGGATTACTCAGGTCACATCAATCACCTTTTCTATTGCTTGCTCTAGCTAATTATTACACATCACCTTTAAAGAAGCTTGTGTAAGCATATGACTGATAGTGAAAGTAGCAGTTGGATGTGCAATTACTGAACCGAGATATGATTTAGTAGAATTTTATGTAACTGTTTATGCTATTTTTATCTATTTTCTTTAAAAAAGCTCTTGAGAGCTCAGTTAGCATTGTATACTCAGCATGGCCAAATTATGAGGGGGGCACAAGGTGAGCGTGCCCCGGGGCCTCCACCACTTGCCCTGCAAAGGGGGGGGGGGGGGGGGCTCCAGCAACCTTTGGGTTATGGTCTGTTCCAAGAAGCATTTCACTCTCTGATCTGACAGGTCGCAGGGCCAGCAACAAAGCCATCGGTGACAGTGGGGGCCCCCGGCACCAGGGCAAGCCTTTTTTTTTTGTTTTTGCAAACCTACAGCCAAAACCACCACAGGGCAGGATGGAGAGTCTAGAGCAGTAAAGCCGCCATCAGCAATGCTACAGTGATGGGTGGGTGCAAAGCTGTCATTCACTGGCTGCTCACTGCACATAAGCCATCTCCAGATGAATGGTAGCCCCCTTCAGGAACAAACAGCCCACCCACTGGAAAACAGTTTTACTTAAAAATGGACCAACTTTATTTATTGCTCTAGAATGGGCTTGGCGAGGGCTGGCATCCCCCTTTCATTGCACTGCATGAAAGGGGACCAAAACCCAGGATTTTGACTATCCTGGGTTTTGGTCCTTTGGTCCAATTGGGGGTGCCCCGCTGTGTGAAGCCCCCCAGGTCACCAAAACAAACTCTTCCCGTACCTATGGCGCATGCACAGGCGATCGTTCAATCAGTGTGCTCAGATCCGCTGACGTCCCTTCGTCCAAGTCTTCATCTAACTCTAGCGCCTTTGAGTGCACTGATGCCTGCATCTCCCTCTACCCTCTAATATGGAGCATGCCTGCGCCGGCCATTCACAAATGCTAGAGGGATAGCGGGGATACTGCAGCGGCTCACGCATGCGCCGTTTTGACTGGAAGAAAAGTTAAGTGTATAGGGCGACCTGGGGGGTTTCCAGATTTTGGATGCCCCGGGGGGAGGCCGATCGCCGTAGGGTTTGGTCCACTTTAAGTCTGTGATGATCAGACTGAGACGATCAGACCAGACCGTTCAATTGGTTATCTGATCAAATTGGCTAATTGCACCACACATGCGCCAATTAAAACACTAGGCGCTGTCTACAACAAAAGCTTCCACCAGACAACTTATCACAGAAGTATCAACAGTACTGTTATTACAATCCAATTTGTTTGAACCAATCTGTCCACCAACAAGTCACTATGAGACCGGGATAGAACAGAGTATTTTAAATTTGAATTTAAGTAGAGAGTAGTGCAGTATAAATAATAAAAATGGAAGCTCACAGAAAACAGTATAAACAGAAAAGAGACTATAACCAAACCAATAGCAAAACAGATTAAAAATAAAATGGCTAACAAAGAGGAATGGTACTTATGACTAGGGAGATTTGTGCTGCAAAGTCCAGATTAGTAGCGGCAAAGTCCAATTTATAGCGGCAAAGTCCAATTCTTAGTTGCAGGGTCAAAGTCCAATAAATCGGCTAAAGGTTTCTAGGGGAGTGGCGTGTAGGGGCACAATGTGACGTGAAAACTTCTTATGATGTAACAAGCCGTAGATGAGAATGTCATCACCTGGCTGCTGCCTGTCTTTGTGCAGGGACCACAGAGCAGCCCAGTCCAACCTATCATGGCTCAAGGAAGGGGTTGTCCTTTTGAGTCCAGTAAATGTCTGCGAGACACTCTGGTTATCAGAACCAAGCCAGGAATAAGATTTTCCAGACCAGCACCTAATTCTGTGTTGAATGAACCAACATTTGACGGGGTTATGGCACTCAGAAGCCCTCAAAACATTTTTTCTGAAAACATCACATGGGCAGGTCTTATGTCATTCTGTGGCTTATGGTCTCAGTTATCAAATGAGTTTATGGCAAATACAATATGATTCAAGTTATTCAATATGATAAACAGAAATTTAAAGTGAAATCAGAGTTTGCGCCAATATATAATACTCAAACACAAAGTGTTATCAAATATCAAATTAAATTAAACCCTAAAGAAGTCCGCTCACTAGGAGTGAAGAGCCGCAGTCACAACAGTTCCAGTCAACCCACTAGAAAAATGGGTTATACGGTTCAATAAGTCGACATAAACCACTCCGTGGGACAGAAGAAAATCTCTACTTTTCACTATCAAGTGCTCAGAAAACTTAAATTTCAGTGCAATAATCCCATCACCAAACCCACAGGATCACGTACCGGATTCAATAAAGATTATAGCTACCCACACTGGAAAATGGATTGAGAAGCTCTCCAGAAAACTCCAGTTTTCTGCCAGCTTGCTTTGTGGAGAGAGAGATATCTGCCCAAGGGGTTTCCTCATGTGTGACACAGTTTTGTTTCCTGGCCCATTGCTGTAAATGAGCATTTGCCTCTAGAAGTGCAACGTAAGATGAATGCATTCTAGTCTTATGATGGCTGTACAGCAGTGAAATAACATCTGATCAAACATCCCTGCAGTGCCAGATACATGCAATAAACTAGAAATGGTTAAGGCCTAACTGGCTTATCTTCATGGGACTATGGCGTCGACTTGGACAGTCACATTAATTGCAGGGATGGGCAGACATCTTTTTACAAGGGTAAACGCAATTACAGGCCTGCATGTTGCAGGACTCGATCTCGGCATCCTGGTGTGTTCTGGGACAGGATGATAATGATGGGTGGGGGCAGGGCAGAACTAAGATATCAGGGCATTGTTTCTCCCTGTCATTCCCTTGATATATGGGGAAAAGGGAACCCCAGGAAGAAACGGTCCTCACCAGGCCCCACAAACCTAGGCACCACAGAACTCCAATACTACCTATAACCCCAATCAGACCACAGTCTGACACTGTCGAACTGGAGCATCTGCGGTAAACCAGGAGTAACTCTGGGGGCCCACCTCACAGTTACATGCAATTATTATTAGCTTATTGTTAAAGCTCATGTGCACAAGGCATTAAGCCTAAGTGTATTGTGCGTGAGTGGATAACCCATGCTCTCCTGGCATGGAACAGTGACATCCAGCATTATCAACTGCTTCTATCATAGAAATATGGACAGCACAGTATTTGCTATCACTTAGGGCAGCAACCCCTTGGGGATCCCCAAAGGAACCTTCAGTTTGGGCCGCTGGGGGATTCCCTAGTGGGCCAGTCTAAGCCTGATCTCTGACTGATCTACTCAAAAACTAAGGCTGCAGGCCCTGCACTTCATTGCAGGTAATATACTGCTGGGGATTAGGTCATTTTTTGGGGGCCCACTCTGACTTCTTTATGCCCCCTCCCCACCACCATCTCTTAAAAGCAACTTAAAGTGGACCAAAACCCCTTCTTAGGGTGTAGAACTAGAAATGGATATTTTAGCTTTTCAAATTGTCATGGAACATAGTTTTTTTTGTCACTCAGTTTGAGATGGCAGGCGATCAATCATTGCATAGGTGTGGCATTGACATCATTGCCACACACAACAGTGGCAATGAATGGAGCAGGCGGAGCTTTACAGCTAAAACAGGCGCCATTATCTGGCATTATCAGAGAAAAGCAGGAGCGGCGAAAATTGGCAAAGGGTTCTCTTCATAGGGGAGAGCAATTCAGGGGATGCTAGTTAAAAATGTGTGTTTTGGTCCACTTTAAGCAGGCAAATGCCCCTAGACTGCATGGTGGGAAGAGAACACCATCTGGGTACCATTAATCAAATCATGTGTTTTTGTAGTAGCAGGGGAATCCCATTTGCTTAATTGATATGTATTTAAAGCAAAAATGTTTAAAGAAAAAATGTTTTAACTTGTGTGAGCGATTGGGGCGAACAGCAGTGACACGGACAACAGTTTTTCCACAGCAAAACAGGTTTATTTGAGAAAATAAAGTATTCAAACAAAAAATATTTTTCCGTTCAGAGATTGCAGCATCAATGCAGTAAATCAAAATGGTTACTTCACCAAATCAAGGCAAGTCCAGGGCTGGAGATTCCAGCAAGTTGCAATTCCAGGGTAAATCCAGTCCACTTTGCAGGGCAAGCAAGCCCTCTGCTGCTCAACCCCACAAGTCCAAAATTTGGGGCGCAGAGGCCAAGTCCTCCGGCTTAACTCCAGTACTGTTATTCACCAATGTGCAGTGCAGCCTGGGCTCCTTCCTTCAGGCTGGACGAAAGAACACTGACAGGCTCAGTGGCAGCTTTTTATTCAGGCTTCCTCTGCAATCAGTCTGATCAGCTGTGCGAGGCCTGAGATCAGGGAACAAACCTAGGAGTGGGGAATGTGACCTGGGTCCTGAAAACCTGGCATGGGCCGTGCCTGATACAGCATAGCAGGGGAAAAATACACGCCATTCAGGACCTTTCCATACACTTGTTTAAAATATTTGCATGCTGTGCTAGTGTTATAATGGTTGGACAGTAATAGCAAACACAGTCATTCGGTTGTAATACAACATGTGTCACGGTCGGATGATAAATCCACACACAGCCCAAGTGCAGCTTAAACAGGGTTGTTTTACTTTATTGACTTGGAAAAGGTAAAACATTGACAATTTAGTGCTGCAAAGTCACAGTATCAACTTCCTTAGTAGTAGCAGTGACTTCCACAAGACAAGTCATAGTATTGACTCTTTCAGCACAGTTCAAATAATCTCAGCAGACTGGGGGTTCCACGACACCACTTTGAGTTGACTACCAACTCTTGACAAATTAGGCAGGGTATTACGCAGGGTATAGGCAGTGCTAGGGGAACCTTTTACAGTACTTAGGTTCAGGGTTTCCAGTTGGTTGTTAGCATGCAATCTGTCACGCTCAGGTAACTCCAGCCCTCCAGGTAAGCCCTCAACCCCCAATCTCCGCAGCCAGCTTCACCTGTAGGAGCCCCCGCTTGCCAGGATGCAGTATACGCCTGCCTGGGATCGGTTGCCCCCAGGACTTCAATGGCTCAAAGGATGGGGGCTTACTGTGTGGAGGTCTGGAGAACCAATAACGAAGAGCGGAATCAGAGTGACTCCCAGAGATGAAGTAGGAATTACTAGGAAGTCCAAGACAGGCCAGAGGTCAACACTGGGTAAGCTGAGATTACGACAATACAGTTGGATAAGGCAGCTTGAGGTCAAGGTACGAAGCAGGGGTCAAGGCTGGCAGCGGTCAAGATGGTCGTGAATAGTAGGGTCGGCAGCAGAGATCAATAGGAGAGTAGTCGGTTCAGGCAAGGGTCGGCAACGGGAATCAATTGGAGAGTAGTCGGTTCAGGCAAGGGTTGGCAACGGGAATCAATCGAAGAATAGTCGGTTCAGGCAAAGGTTGGCAACGGGAATCAATCCGAGAGTAGTCGGTTCAGGCAAAGGTCGGCAACGGGAATCAATCGGAGAGTAGTCGGTTCAAGCAAGGGTCGGCAACGAGAATCAGAGAATAATTCAACAGATAAGCTAGGTCCAACAAGGCTCTATCACAGGCACTGAGTAACTGACAAGGTGAAGCCTTTATAGGATTCCAGATATGACTGGAGATGGAGAAGTGAGTGTGTGATTGGTGCATCCAGAATCCTAACTTTTATTGGTTCTGAATACAAAAAGGGCATTAGCCCAAAACCTCCTTTGGGCTCATTGGCCCCAAACTCAGTACAAGGGGTGTATTCGCCCCACACCACCTTGGCCTTATTGGCCCTCTAATTTAGCCTCCGGCGGGCGCGCTGTGTGCTGCGCCGCCGGAGGGAAAAAGAGTTATGTGCTTGCGCGTAGACAGGAGCCGGGGACGCGGAGGAGAAAGAGCGGCCGTGCTCGGCGCTGCACGTGCCGCCACGGCCGCCGCCGCCGAGGAGGAAATGCCGCGACCAGCCGCCCGGAGACAGCACGGGACCGGGAGCAGGTGAGTTAGTCATGATACAATCAGGTCAGTGTCCAGAGACAACTATCGCAGGTGGGTTTAATACTTTCCCAGAGCTTAAGGGTTTCCAAACAGGGGCAGCTGTACCTTACCAGACCTAGGCACTTCTCTTTGCATCTTCTACTAACACAGCAGATGGCTCCTTAGGATTAAATGCATGCCAAGGTTCCCGCTGGGTTCCTCTGCCAGGGTCCTCCCTGTGTCTTCAAAATCCTTGTACTCCTAAGCAGTATTGGCCTGATGCAGAGCCTCCCCTGAACTGACCTTAAAGTGGACCAACACCCAGGATTTTGACTATCCTGGGTATTGGTCCACTTCCCCGGGGCACCCCGATCGGGGGTGCTCCGCTGTGTCAAACCCCCAGAAAGCCCCCAAAACTCACCTCTCCCCGCTCCCACGTGGCCGCGCTGTCCAATCGGCGCCGACGGACAAGCTGATTGACAGCAACGTACAAGCAGCTTGCCCGTCGGCGCCTCCCGCGCGTCACTCTTGACGTGTGCGCGCCCGCCTAGAGGGGCGCGAGGGAGGCGGCGGCGGCCGGCCAGGAAGACCAGGTAGGTGGATTTGGGGTGTTCGGGGGGATTCACCCCGCGGGACATCCCGATCTCGGATGTCCCGCGGTGTGTGAGGTGATCGGCCCGGGAATCTTATAGATTCCCGGGCCGATCACCTCAGGGTGTTGGTCCACTTTAAAACCTTCCGATTGTCCGGGGGTCCCATTTGAATCATGGCTCAAATGTGATGCAGAGCCTCCGTCGGAATGGCTCCCTAACTGATCCGTTAATTTGTCTTCACTCTGGAAGTTTTTTTTTCTCTCTCAGGAGCATGCAATTTGATCGTGGCTTCCGTTCACGTTCACACGGGCGTTCCGTTTTTTCCTCCTTTTTCCTTTGTTTTTTAACGTACCTGCTTGCCTTCCGTCTCATTTTTCACACCAATTTTGTAGTTTTTGACAAGTATACTTACATCTCCATGGATTTCCTGTTGTCAATCTGGGTCCACAGCAGCGCACATCTCTAAACCTCCATGTAAATGTACATATGCCACAAACTGGCACTTTGACACATACCTAAATTTAATCTTAAATAATTTTTGGTTTATTTTTCCTTGCCTTTAATGCTTACCTGAATCTCTTTATGTTTTTCTTCCTTGCCTTTAATGCTTACCTGAATCTCTTTTTGTTTTTCTTCCTTGCCTTTAATGCTTACCTGAATCTCTTTTTGTTTTTCTTCCTTGCCTTTAATGCTTACCTGAATCTCTTTTTGCTTTTCTTCCTTGCCTTTAATGCTTACCTGAATCTCTTTTTGTTTTTCTTCCTTGCCTTTAATGCTTACCTGAATCTCTTTTTGTTTTTCTTCCTTGCCTTTAATGCTTACCTGAATCTCTGTATCTCCTTCTGCCTTGTCTCTAATGCTTACCTTAATCTCGTTTCTGATTCTGTGTTTTCTTCTCCTTCTTCTTGCTATTCCTTGTCCCATATACTTACCTTTTGGGACATGTAACAGTATGATGTTGTTGTGATAACGTGCATTGTCACAAAATAAAACACACCACACTTCTTTGTAGTTTTCTTTTACTGTTATTTTTTTTTTTTTGGTGTAACTGTAAAATTTGTACAAAACTGTAAAAATGTAAAAACTAAAAATGTCGCCTAAATGGGTGTCTCCTTTTCTAGCGTATCCATTTTCTTTGATCTGTGAAAGAAAAACATCATCATTTTTAGTTTTTTTTTTTTATGTGATTTTTGTTAGTTGTGGGGACATGAGTTTAAACTCGTTGTCCAAAATTAAACTTAAACTTACAGTGCTTTTGGCCAACAGGGCGTCTGGTGCGCCGGCTCCTCCCTGGGTCAACCAGTACGTCTGGCTCTGAAGCTGTTTGGATCCAAAACACAAGTATATTAGTTACTCTTTGTGCCTCCTGAATGTCAGATTAAGTTATGCTTCTATGCATCATTTCACTCACCTGCCCCAGCCACCTCTTCCTCGACCCCCCCTCTTGGGATGGCCCAGCGACGTCTGAATCTACAACTAACAATAGTGCACATGAGTATATGTATTTAATGCATGTATTAGCACATATCTAACTTTCTTCCCCTTACCGGAGTGAGGTTGTGGATCTGTTAAGCTGGACTCCCTGCCGTCAGATTCCCCCCTCCCCTGCATGCTGAGGTCCAGTGGCTCCTCATACTCACTGGCAGAGGAGGGGGTGGCCGTTGTCACTGGCGATGAACCACCTATTCCTTCACCAGAATCGCCCAACACTGGGCTGCGTGTTCTTGTCTGGGTGGGGCGGAACCGCATCTTCCATTCATGGGCTGAAATAGAAACACAATCATCCAAACACGCCCAGCCAAGGCCAGTGTGATTCTTGCATGTCAAGTATACACACTTACCTGGAAAATGTTTTGCGAAGTACCGCCTCACCCGGGGCCTATGCCTCCTCTTTAAATCGGACCAGTGTTGGGTGATCTGGGTGAAGGTATAGGTGGTTTGGGTTCTTCGGGCTATCGCGTCCACCACCGCCAGCGACAACGTCCTCTTCTCGTAATCTGACGGCAGGAAGTCGTAGCGATTCCTCAGCATCATCTGTTTTGAAAATACACAATAACCCAGCATTAATCCCCAAAATACATTTCCAAGTTTCATGCCCTACCTAAAGTCACTTTAGTATCCTCTTTATGACTCACATTGGCCTAGTTCTACAATCTGCATCTAGCCTAGTTTGTAGCTGCGTACATGTGTTAAACTAAGGTGGGCTTGTATTTGACGTTACAAAGTAAGTTGTTCCTGACTAATCTTGCGCTTTGTTTTTTTTTATTACATGTAGTGTATGCGTGCTCATAAACGCACGCTCGCCTACTCACATCCATGATGATGTCGTCCTGCTCCTGGGTGTAGATAGCGGGAGACATCTTTTCTTGCTCTTCCGGGTATAGGTATGACGTTCCCCCGCGGTGACGTGCTTGCCTGGGCGCACACACGCTGTTAAACACGCCCACACGGGAAACATATTTAAAGCACAATGCACTCAGCTCTGTGTTGGATACCATATCATTATGGGCAGACCAAAAGGGAGCAGAAAGAGCCACAAAAGCCCCGAGGCACATAGTAGCCGCACACATGCCTCATCCCAAAAAAAACACAAGAGCAGGCACAACACCCATGCTGAACGTGCCCCGACTAAAACGGTGGTTACTCCACAGACACAGGCACATCCAAAAATACGCAGGAGCAAGGATCCCTTGACACATTCTCCACAACCTGCAAAAACAACACGAGCACACAAGGGTGACAAATCTATTAAGACACTGCAGCATCCTCCTCCGCAACACACCAAGCATACCCACAAAACCAAACACATCAGCAAGGGTAAGCATAGTGCCAAACCCTCCACCCCACCCAGGTCACCCACCCCTCCACCTCAACCCTCTGGTTCTCAAACTTCCAGTAACTTAGATTCAACATCCAGCTCAACAGGTGAAAGCTCCACAGGCACCCAGACATTAACCCAGAGCAGCACACACACACCATCACACTCCCCCCTAAGCCCAAGAACAACACACGACTCCCCAGATAGCCAACCATCTATTTCAAGTGATGCAGGGGACACCACACACCCATGTGGGCGCCAACTACGCCGTGGGTCCCTAACAGGCCGTTTTTGCGATGCACAAAGCATGGCTGTTGCCAATGCTGTTTGTGAACATTATGGGGTTCTGTCCGTCGAGATATAGAACAAATCAAGCGGGCATTTGGGGACCTCAAATAATATAGTTTTAAAAAAATGGACATGCGCTGGCAGCAGAGGTAAAGCCCATTTGAAATGCATTTATAGTCGCATTGGGACAGGCATGTAACACTTATTAGGTGTGATTTAATCTTCCCCAGTCTGCAGACAGGGGGTGGTTTCAAGAAAATACATTGGCCACAAGTTCAGCACGGATTGTGTGTGCTGTGCCACTTTGTGTATCAGAGTAAGGAGGGGTCTGCTCGTCAGAAATAGGGAAAGGTTCTGCACCCAGGTCAGTCCTGCTTCTAATGGCAAGGTTGTGCAGGACCCCACAAGCAATAATTATTTTGATAACTTTGCCAGGCTGATACTGAAGAGAACCCCCACTGTGATCCAGACATCGGAAACGCATCTTCCACAACCCAAAGGCACATTCCACCACAGAGCGAGACCTCCTATGGGCTGTGTTGTAGCGCTCCTGTGCCTGGGAAGATGGGTGCAGGATGGGTGTGAGCAGCCATGGTAACAAGGGATAGCCTGAGTCACCTGCAAAAATCCAAAAGACAAACATAAGGTGGATGCAAAAAATAAGCTTTAGGTGTGCATTGCCACATTATTAAACAGGGACAAATAGGTGAGCTAGGTATTGTTTGAGGAATTTACATTTTTTATGAGGCTACATACACATCCAACCTGTACACTCATTAAAAATGTCTGTGGAATGCTACTTAGATAAGAGGGCCAGAACATAACACAATAGTGGTGAATACCTTCACCCATTAAATTTAAATTAAAAACTAAAACAAAAATAAAGTTTGCAAGTTTCATGGAAATGTATCACAGATTAGTGGTGTACTGGCAAATCCACATTCAAACCTGGGGGCCAACAACTACAACTTTAAGACACATACCCAGTAGCGATCCACCAGAAAGATCTCCAGATTGAAACCGTTGATAGAGGCTGAAGTTCCTCAAAATAAGTGCGCCATGCGTAGACCCAGGGAAGCCAGCAAACAGACTGAAAAATTGAAGATCAGGGCCTGCCACTGCCTGAACATTGATGGAATGGCCCATCTTCCTGTTCCTGCACAAAGCCAACAAAAAGTGGAATTAGTGTGAGGCTTACAAAATGTTTGATAACAAGCAAAAAAAAGCAGACCCAAACCACATACCTGAACAGATATTCCTGGTCCCCTTTTGTAAAATAAAAAAATGTTTTTACAATTGTATTTTTTAATATAATTTGTGTCATGACCCCCCCCCCCCCCCCCCGGGCAATATTTTGATGAAATGTCTGCGTAAAGGAAACCCTCAGTACATGTATATACAACAAAAAGGGATCACAGATGCACACCATATACATTAAATAAATTATGTAAAACGTGAACTGTATTTAGGCAGCAGTGTCTGACATTTGAAACAAGATGAATGTAACAAAAATAAAGATACATCATATGGAAAGCTGTCAGCAGATTAGTGTGATACAAGTGACTCACTGATTCAGATAGAAGGTTGACATAGAAGGTTGACGGCAGGAGACCATACGCTCCATGTAGTCTGCCCTTATGTATATACTGTATGTGCTCTTTATTAGGGATGAGCGAACCGGTTCGGACGAACCAGAATTCGCTCCGAATTTCAGGGAAAATTCGATTCGGCACGAACCCGAATTTTTTTGGGTTCGTGCCCATCGAATTTTCCCTGAAATAAATTTAAAAAAAATGCCGGCATGGTGGGAGCGGGCAGGCCGGCTGCGCTGTCAGCGAGCGTTAAAAAGCAAACACTTACCTGCATGGTCGGAGCGTGGAGGCCGGCGCCGCTCTCAGGCGCCCTCTGATGACGCATCCTCTGATGACAGCTGAGAGCGGCGCCGGAGCGTGGAGGCCGGCGCCGCTCTCAGCTGTCATCAGAGGACAGCTGTCATCCGCCGCCTGCTGACAGCGCAGCCGGCCTGCCCGCCCCCACCATGCCGGCATTTTTTTTTTCAGATGAGCGATTCGTGAAAGTTCGATTCGGGCGAACCCGAATTTCTTGGGGAAATTTGGCGAATCGCCCGAATCGAACTTTCAAGAAGTTCGCTCATCTCTACTCTTTATCTTAGGATAGATCTCAGGCATGTTTAAATTCAGTGACTGTTGATTTTTCAACTACCTCTGCTGGAAGTTTGTTCCAAGCATCTACTACTCTTTCTGTAAAATAATATTTTCTAACATTGCTCCTGATCTTCCCCCCGACTAGCTTCAGGTTGTGCCCCCTTGTTCTATCGTTAAGTTTCTTCTTAAAAACACTTCCCTCCTGAACCTTATTCAATCCTTTCACATAAATAAAGGTCTCCATCATGTCCCCTCTCTCCCTTCTTTCCTCCAGACTGTACAAATGAAGTTCTTTAAGTCTCTCCTGATAAGTTTTAAGTTTAGGTCCTTCCACCATTTTTGTTGCTGGCCTTTGGACCCGTTCTATTTGAATAATGTCTTTTTGCAGGTAAGGTCTCCAGAACGGCACACAGTATTCTAGCTGTGGCCTCACCAGGGCTCTATACAGCGGCATCACAACCTCCCTCTTCCTACTGGTGATGCCTCGAGCTATGCAGCCGAGCATCCTGCTAGCTTTTCCCACTGCCTGACTACACTTGTGTGTGGTATCATCTACTACAGAATGTCTTGCTGTGTAAAACCCCAGCGTTCATTGCTTTAACTCACCTAGCCCAGGCCTTACCATGCCTTTAGCTTCAGCAGTCTTTTGTGAATGGTCAGTGTGGGCACGCCTCCATCTAGGGCCAAGCAGGCAAGTGGTCGGCTGTGCTCTCACTGAATTCTGAGAAGCTGAATGGAGCTGAGTGTGCTGAATGGCTGCCCACCCATGCCAGTGCTGTGGGAACATCAGAAGGGTGAGTTTTAACTGCGATCTGTAAGGATAAGCTTCCCAAATCAAGAGGCACTTGTTAAGTGGACAAAATCCTATTTTGGGATTCCCCATTGTGTGAAGCCTCGTCAGTCACCTGATATACTGGTGGCAGCATCTCTTTTATTCCTCTATGTTTGTGCATGGTCATTTGCACTAGAACTAAATGGCATATGCAGCCATAGTGGGATTCATGGGATGCTGCCGCCGATCCCGAGAGCGGCTAAGCTCCCATTCAGCTTTTTTACCCACTCAAATTGCACCATGGGATCACCATTTGAGCACCATTTGGGATGCCCCAAAGGTACAGACCAAAACACGGGGGTCGTGAAAATTCCCTGTTTCGGTCCACTTTAAGAGATCTGATGTAAAGCTAGAGGCCGGCCAAAATAATGTCATTATAGTATGGAAGGATAATCTCACTTTTAGACATCTGTACGATCTGTATGCAAAGCTAGGGGTTACTTTTAACAGAACAAT
This sequence comes from Gastrophryne carolinensis, assembly GCA_027917425.1. Lineage (NCBI taxonomy): Eukaryota > Metazoa > Chordata > Amphibia > Anura > Microhylidae > Gastrophryne > Gastrophryne carolinensis. The sequence goes on along the minus strand of CM051235.1, from coordinate 29,939,320 downwards.
GTATTTTTAGAATAGAATTCCCCTTTTATTTTTGTACATTTGTACATATATCAACTAGATACAGTGTATATCTTACATCTACAAGATAGAACAACTGTTACATACCACAACTTTTAAATGTCTTGTTTTTCACACACATTTTTTCCGCCCTCCCTATCACCTAAATATTATATTGCGTGCACAATTATTAGCCAAGTGAGTAAGATGTGGAGGGGTAAGAATGTTAAAGGGACTGTCTAGGCAAAGGGTTGTAGTCAATCAACAGGAAAGTAAAAAACCAAAGGGTACTCACCTTTTGTCCCATGCAGTTGATGCGTTGCAAGCCTGGCCATCAGTAGCTCACCAAATTGCTGGATAAGAGCCAGTGCCGCATCCCTTTCTTCCCTTGATTTCCATTCATTGGTGTTCCTGCTCCCTGTCATCAGTCATAGGGATGTAGCCCCACCCTCTCTATTAACTACAATGGAGGGGGGCATGTCAGGCCATGGCATGCCGATTGTAGTAACTCCTTCAGTATCTCACCCATATTCAAGCCAGTTCCAGCCATTCATCGGCACTTGTGGGCCCGGTTTCGCTCTCTGCCATCAGTCACAGGGATGCCCTCGCCCCTCACTACAATAGAGGGAGCATTTCAGGCCTTTGCACACTCCATCCATTGCAATGATCAAAGAGGCCATGGCAGAGCTCTGTGACTGATGGCAGCCAGCATCAATCTCGACCCCATGTATTGGCCAGGGAGCGAGTGGCAGGTAAGCTGATCACCAGACTAGCACTAATTGGCTGTGGGAAACAAACGTTTTTTCATTTGACCGCTATCTTGCTTTTATTAAAGGAGTACTATAGCGAAAAATAGCCCAGTGATAAAAATCCATATAAATTTGCTGGATGGCGGGAGGAGGGGTCACTTATACATCCGGCATCAAGAAATAATCCAGCCAGGCTTGTTTTTCTTTCTTTTAACTGAAAGAATAGGACATAAACCTATTACCCCGGATTTTATTTCTACCATGAGAGAATAAACCACAAGCTTGGCGGGAGTTTTATTCAGTTTGGGTGTATAAGTGACCCCTCCTCTCATTAGCCGACGTGTTTATATGGATTTTCAATATGACACAATTTCGTGATAGTGCTCCTTTAAGTGTGATAACTTGTTATATGTTTGTGCCACTGGCTGTGTTTTTAATCAGTCATTGTTTGAAGTTTCCATTTTATTCAGTAGGATCTTATGCTCCTGACAGATGCGCACTGTTCAGGGGACGCTGAACACCCCTGCCTGAAATGCCCGAAGACAAAGGCATTTCAGTCAATGACTGTGAACAGTGTGGTCAGATCTTTCTGGCTCTAAAAAATGATTGATTAGAAACACAGCTCCTGACACAAACATGAGACAACAAGTTTGCACCCTTAGTAAACCCTTTGGCAGGAATGTCCCTTTAAATTTAGAGTAATATTAATATTGTGTGGTGTCATTATTTGAATAAAGGGGGGTGGGAGCAGCTCAATCACTATTATTCATACAAAATTATTATTATTATTCAGGGCCTGGGAACTAATTTACTGCCTAGTTTAACCCTCTCATCATCTAAATATCAAGCAACAAACATGTCTAGCTATGTGGAAAGACAGAGATTTGGTTGCATATATCTGCAGATACATGTGGAAGCCACACTGCCCCGACAAGGCTCTCTGTGTTTAGTGTGGTCCCTACTCTTAATTTTGAGTCCCCAACATTGGGACATGCAATGCAGACAAATATTTGAGAGTCATTATTTACAGTACTTTAACTCATTGTGAACTGGTTAAGGACTTCAGGGATCACTATACCAGTTCAAATTGTAGGGAGGCTGGCAGGCATTGGTTGGTGGCCATGACAATACCTCCCACCCTATTCCCCGCACACTCTCCTGGACATCTGGGGTGCGGAGGGGGTTACGAGCACCTATACCTGGTGTGCTAGGTATGTGTTTTTTCTTTTCTTTTATAAAAATTGAAGAAAAAAGTTAAGTAAAAAACAAAATACACTCATTTTTGGCATGACTCGTTGATTATTTCCTCTGCTTCCGGAAGGCGTAAAAAGTACAATCAAAGCTTAAAGAACAGAACTTTATGCATCTTTGCACATTTTTTTAACACGTATGCAATCTGATTGGAATAAGAAATATACAAATAAAAAAAAGTAAAAGCTTCTGGAATTACTGTAAGAAGACCTAGAAAACCTGGAACCTACAAAAATGTGTTTTTTATTGCATCAATGCATGACACTAATTGAACAGCCAAATGATAAAAAACAAGAGGCCGATTCATTAATAGCAGCAGGTAGCGGCAGTTGAGTGACTGTAGCGGCATTTTCAGAGCGCCCGCTAGTAGTCGCTGTGCTTGGCCGTTGTTCGGTAGTTGATAGCGACTCAGTCGGTTTGCCGTAATGTTGAATATTAGGTGAGGAGTCGCTATTTGACAGGTTCCGCGCTGTATGGGAGCGCATGATGGCGCCTGGCCCTAGCGACCGGCTCCCACCATATTCATTAAAAAATCACGCTCAAAAAATTCTCGCGCTGTAAAATGCATGTTTAAACCCCAGAGCGCTGGCGGCGATGGGTTAAAAGTAGTTTTTTAGCCCCAAAACAACCATATTTTTGGAAACCAAAAAAAACAAGTTTTTTAAATAATTTAGTAATATGAATACATTAATATCAGACCTGTAATATGAATTCTGTACAATTTATTTATTTATTTTTTTCCCTTAAAATCTAAAATGGCAGAAGTGGTCACAGAATTTTTCACATTAAAAAAAAAAATTAATAACAATTAATTATTAATATTTAAAGATTGTTCCATTGAAATGCATTGGAGAGCGCCAGGTAGCGAGAGGTCATACCTGTCGCTGTTCAAGGTCGGACGCTGGCGCTGTGGGCTGAGGCTGGAATAATGATGAATGCTTCGCTATCTGGCGCTATCTCAGTCGCTAAGCAGGATCGGCTTGATAAATGTGTGATTGTGGTGGGGAGCCGGCGTTCTCGTGGCAGGGCCCGTCATTACCGGCCGCTCACCAGTCGCTACCTGTCGCTATTCCTTCATAAATAAGGGCCCAAGAAAACAACAGGGTATTTACCTGTTGTCCCTGACAGCTGATCGGTCCAGAGATCAGCAACTCACCTGATTGCTGGTTTCGACTCCCTGCGGCAACCCTCGCTTCCCACGCTGTCCTGGGTAGGAATGGCTGAGGGTGGAAGTGTGCGCAGGGGGCAAAGATGCTGGCGATGTAGCCATCGATATTTACATGGGGGGGGGAATAATTTGAGATTTGCGTGTCCCTGGGGGTTTAACACCGATTTGGGATGCCCCAGGGGATGTCCAGCTGACTTGGTTCATCACAACATATATAATTCTTGCTGTATACTGTTGTTGGTAATATCTGCACCAACAGCTTTGATGGTAATGCCAAATAATCATTCTATCTATTTGTCTATCTGTATTGTATCATGTATAAGCCTCATGCATTTGTACATACAGGTTTCCTTTTTTTCGGGGGGAACCTTTTGCTGTTGGTAAATTCCCCCGAGCAATGAAGGAGGAGGAAAGGTGGAAGAAATGCAACAAAGCAAGACGGGAAAAATGTTGCATTGAAGCGGAGTCTAAAATATGACTGTGAAAACCTTCAAAGGAGAGTGACGGAAAGTGAAATACAAAACTAAGTAGCTGAAACAGAAACAGTGATGAGTCTCTAGTGAAAGTTCTGACTGTATACTATTGTTTCATGTGGTTTCTTGTCTGAGGCCCAGAAAATCTCCATCCTCAGACCTCAGCAGCGGTATATTCCACCCTGTATGCTCCAGTGACACTTTATCATGAAGCTTGGCGGATTCCTGCAAGACACAGAAATGTCCCCTTTGCCCCCCCTGCGTTAAATAATTATTTCCTGCTACAGTATTTGTGCATTTGATTTCAGGCATATCCGCTGATTATGAACAAATTCGGAAAATACTTCTTATAAATAGACCCACAAAGCAATGAGCATCAAATATACGCTGTAGTATGAAAAACCATGCTCACATCACTTTATTAAAAGGGGACTTATTTATGGAAACAGGAGGGTGGGATGGGTACGACGCAGGTAGGATGGCGTTAATGGGGTTCTTCACTCTGAATAAGAGTCTATCTTATATGTTTCCCACACCCTGTACATACAGATTGCTCACATTAAAAATCATCCTACCTGCATCTACTGCATGTTATGAGCCTATAAACATCCAAGATGGCGGCTCATGGAACATCAGGCTGCCTGCAAACAGGAAGTGCCTTCTGACTGTGCTGCTCTGCATTCTGGGATTGCTGACATTTTCCTGATCCCAGCTCTGCTCTGTCTGAGCAAAGCACAGCTATAACCCGCCCCCTGTACTTTATCCCACTCTCCTCTCCTCAGGGGGAGGCCGATTCATTAATAGCGGCAGGGAGCGACTGTAGCGGCATTTTCAGAGCGCCCGCTAGTAGTCGCTGTGCTTGGCCATTGTTCTGTAGTTGATAGCGACTCAGTCGGTTTGCCGTAATGTTGAATAATGGGTGAGGAGTCGCTATTTGACAGGTTCCGCGCTGTATGGGAGCGCATGATAGCGACTGGCCCTAGCGACCGGCTCCCACCATATTCATTAAAAAATCAAGCTCAAAAAATTCTTGCGCTGTAAAATGCATGTTTAAACCCCAGAGCGCTGGCGGCGATGGGTTAAAAGTAGTTTTTTAACCCCCAAACAACCATATTTTTGGAAACCAAAAAAAACAAGTTTTTTAAATATTTTTGTAATATGAATACATTAATATCAGACCTGAAATATCAATTCTGTACAATTCTAAAATGGCAGAAGTGGTTACAGAATTTTTCACATTTCAAAAAAAAGCAAAACAATAACAATTAATTATGAATATTTAAAGATTGTTCCATTGAAATGCATTGGAGAGCGCCAGGTAGCGAGAGGTCATACCTGTCGCTGTTCAAGGTCGGACGCTGGCGCTGTGGGCTGAGGCTGGAATAATGATGAATGAGTCGCTATATGGCGCTATCTCAGTCGCTAAGCAGGATTGCCTTGATAAATGTGTGATTGTGGTGGGGAGCCGGCGTTCTCGTGGCGGGACCCGTCATTACCGGCCGCTCACCAGTCGCTACCTGTCGCTATTCCTTCATAAATAAGGGACTAAGTGTGATGCTTCTGAGTCAAGATGGCGGCGCCCGTATCCTAGAGTCCTGAACAGATTTGCAGCCCAGTGGGGGAAAGAATAATAAGTAAGTGACTAAAAACTTAAAATATATTAATTTTAGATGCTGGGGAACTGTTTTATAAGGGTTTGGGTTTTTCAATAAATTATGCTGAAGGTCCGGTTTAATGGGGTCCACTGGGGTCTTCTCTTCTGGTAATGGGAAGGGATGTGGGATGCATGTGCCTGTCATGGGAAAGAAATGGACTCAGTTACTAGGAAACAGGGTTTAGTGTCCCACCCAAGAGCATCCCAAAATCTAAATGTAATAGGCACTTATCAAGTGATGTGCGCCCAAACGGGGAAACTCCTTGCTGTCCCTGGGCTCCCCGCAACACCCCCAGGCGCCCCTGTCGACTTCACGCAGGTCCTGGTCTGCGTCTGTGAGCGGGAAAGGTTAGTAAGAAGGGCACAGTGGGTTCCCTAGTCTGGTAGAGGGATAGCAAGAGTGTAGCTTACCCTTGCGGGGGACGGTAGTCCTTGCGCCTTGTCTCGGCAGCCATGGTCTTGGATTGGTCAGAGGGAGTTGGTTGCCTCATTGTGGTACCACAGGTATGTCTTGGGGGAGCTCTTGTGGAGCTCTGTCATCCCAGGGGGGGAAGAACTGCCAGAGTCCCGGGAAAGCAAGGAGGGCAGAGCCGCATTTGGCTGGACAGGTTCCGGGGAGTTGGGATGCCCTGATGCTCCTCAGTTTGGGATGCCCCTACGGGGTCTAGGTCTCCTTATAGGAGGGTGGCCTCACGCCCCAGGGGTCCACCCTGCATGCAGATCCCTCCTCTTTCTACTGGGAGCCGCTGACGTCACGCCGACTAAGCCAGTGTCTAAGGCCAGTGGCTCTGAGCGCACTGGCGGCCGCATCCTCCGCTTCCCTCTAACAGGGAGCGTGCCTGTGATGACCATTCACAAATGCCTGGCGCGGGCACGTGCCCTACTAGAGGGATAGCAGGGATGCGCCTTGCGCATGCGCCGTTGGACCGGGAAGCAAGGTAAGTGTACGGGGTTTCACACAGCGGGGCATCCTGATTTTGGTTCCCCCGGGAGGAGGGAATCAATCCGCCCGGGAATCTTATAGATTCCTTGGGTGATCGCGCTGGCTTTTGGCCCAATTTAAAGCGGAACAAAACCCACCAGTGGCCATCCTGTAATCTTCAAGATTCCAGCTTCGTCCGCCAGCTTTTCCCCTGGGCTTCTCGAATTGGGATTTCCTGCTGTGTGAAACCCTCCAGGTCTTTGGTAAAAACTCACCTTTCCATGTACATGTGCAGACTCTTCTTCAATGAAAGCCATCTGCCATGACTATGTCATTCGTCAGGAAGCTTTCACTGCAAATGGGGAGCGCACACTGCCGCATCCCCTGCATTCCTGGTGGTGTGTGCGCGATATAGCCCCAGCCATTCAGATAGCTCCCCATTCAAGTCAATGAGAGCCACTGTCAAATGATGTAGTCACAGCAGGTGGCGCTCACTGGTTGAGAGCCCGTGCATGCGCCACTGGAGCGTGGAAAGGTGAACTGGGGGGGTACTGCACAGCGGAGCATCCCAATTCAAGAAGAGGGAGTCGGTTGGCCCTGGAGTCCTTTAGACTTTAGGGCTGTCCAAAACTGTTTTTTATTTGCTTTCACAATGCATGTGGTTAAAGCGGTCCTGCACCCTGAATAAGAGCCTATCTTATATGTTTCCCACACCCTGTACATACAGATTGCCCACATTAATCCGGACCTTCACCCTGAATAAGAGTCTATCTTATATGTTTCCCACACCCTGTACATACAGATTGCTCACATTAAAAATTATCCTACCTGCATCTACTGCATGTTATGAGCCTTTAAACATCCAAGATGGCGGCTTATGGGACATCAGGCAGCCTGCAAACAGGAAGTGCCTTCTGACTGTGCTGCTCTGCATTCTGGGATTGCTGACCCTTTCCTGACCCGAGCTCTGCTCTGTCTGAGCAAAGCACAGCTATAACCCGCCCCCCTGTACTTTATCCCACTCTCAAAATCAAAATGGTGGTGCCCTTATCCTAAAGTCCTTAACAGAGTTGCAGCCCAGTGGGGGAAAGAATAATAAGTAAGTGACTAAATATATTAATTTTAGATGCTGGGGAATTGTTTTATAAGGGTTTGGGTTTTTCAATAAATGATGCTGAAGGTCCCGTTTAATGGTGTTATGGGGGGGGGGGGGTAATAGTGTGTGTAGGTGGTGGGTTAAAGTGAAACAAAACCCAACCGGGCCAACCCTGGAATCTAAATGAAGCCACTGGCCTTCTCTTTAGCATCCCTAATTGGGATGCCCCACTGTGTGAAAACCCCCGGGGCCCCCGTAATCATTCACCTTTTCTGGGTGTGGCACATGTGTGGACTCTCGTTCAATGAGAGCCGTCTGCTGTGACGATGTGATTTGCTGTGACAGTGAGACACACTGGGGCAGGAGCCCACACGCTGCTGGGAATGAGGCCGCTTATGATACCATTTGAAGTCAGTGAGAGCCGTTTGCCACTGTGGGATGAATGCAAAGTGGGGCATCCTGAATCAGGAATCAGGATGCCTTGGGGAGAGGTAATTGGCTGGTGCTGGGGGCTTTTAGACTACAGGGCTGGACAAAACTGGTTATGGTCTGGTTTAACAGGTTTGAGGGTTAGGTGTGGAGTTATAGTGTGCGTGTAGTTGAGGGTAATAGAGTGGGGGTATAATGGTGTGGGTTAACTGATGTTGGCTGCTAGCCACCATGTTGACTCTGGACCCAATGATCGCCGGTCTACAATCACATGGCCCCGGTTTTAAAGTGGACCAACACCCAGGATTTTGACTATCCTGGGTTTTGGTCCACTTCGGCGGGGATCCCCGATCATGGGTGCCCCGCTGTGTGAAACCCCCCAGAAACCCCGAAAAACTCACCTCTCCTCGCTCCCACGTGACCGCCGCTGCCAATCCCCGCCGACGGACAAGCGGGAGGCAGCGATGGACAAGAGAGCGCGCGCCCGCCCGCCGCCGCCTTCCATTCACAAACGGCCGGTGCGGGTGCGCGTCCTGCTAGAGGGACGCGCGGGAGGCGGCAGCGGGCACCGCTGGATCGTGGATAAGGTAGGGATTTAGGGGTTTCTGGGGGTTTCACACCCGATCGGGGTGCCCCGCAGTCAGGGGTCTGATCGGTCCGGGAATCTTATAGATTCCCGGGCCGATCATGGGAGGGTGTTGGTCTACTTTAATGAGGGAGTGCGCATCAGGTAAGCATGCCTCCCAACTGTCCCGGTTTTACCGGGATTGTCCCGATTTCTACAAAAAATCCTGCGGTCCCGGACCGTTAGCAAATGTCCCGGGACGCCCTGCGTCGTGGCCAGGGGCGGGCTGGCCGCAGGGCATACTGGCCTCCCCGTTTACCTTCTGGGGGCTGCTCTGGGTCATCTTCCTAGTTCCGCAGCCGGCAGTGTTACACTAAGGGACAGCCCAGAGCCAGAGTCTGGCCAGATTGGCACCCTGCTCTGTATTTTCTGTATATTCTGTATTTTTTTTTGAGGGGGGGGGGGGGGGGTTGTAAATTGCTTTCTAAATTGCCTGGAGTTTGACTTGATTGGTGAGCAGGGTCGCCCGATTCCCTATCCCTGGGGCATCCCAAACTGTTTTGGTCTACTTTAAAGAGTTTTGATCCTTTTCTTGGGGCATCGTGATTTGGGATGCCCCAATATGTGCAACCCCCTCAAATCCCCAGTAAAAATACCTGCCCACTAATCAAATAGCACATGCGTGGTTCAAACATATGCACCAGCTAAAGGCTGGCGGGATGTGGCTGAGAAGAGAGAGGAGAACCCATGCATGAGATTGGCGGTCAGGTAAGTTTTACTGGTGATCTGAGGGGGTTGCACAAAATGGGGCATCCCAAGTTAGGGCGCCCCACAGAAACGGACCAAAACCCTTTAAAGTGTCAAAATCCTGGGTTTTGGTCCTTTACCCCCGGGCACCCCGATCGGGGATGCCCCGCTACGTGAAACCCCCCAGATTACTGAAGCCAATTCACCTCTTCACGGCCTACGGTGCATGTGCGGCCGCTCGCCATTCCAGGGGGGTTTTACACAGAGAGGCATCCCAAATCAGGATACCACACTGGAGACTGAAATAACTGGGGGTGGCTCCTTTTTAAAAGTGTACAAGCTGTCAATTAAAGTAAAATAAACGTTTAGAAATCTCAAGTAAATACTTTTTAATTTTTTTTTTATAATTTTTTTCTAAGGAAAGAAGCTCCTCAGGTTCAGATAGGCATTTATGTCAATGGGTGGGAAATATGGCATGGTCGGGGGCGTGGCAGGGTGTGTGGTCGGGGGCGTGGCTTGTCCCTCTTTCATATCTTCAGAAGCTGGGAGGTATGGGTAAGAAAAATTGGGCTTGCAGCACTGTGAGCAAATGTGATCAGTACCTATTTTTTTCATAAAATTGTTTTTGGATGGCTGTAAAGTGGGTTAAAGTGTATGTCTGGCCTCCTGGACACAGACCCCTGACAAATCACCAGGAATTTGATGATGATAGGTACTTGTCCCTGGGGCATCTCGATCTGAGATGCCCCGCTGTGTGAAACCCCCCTCAACTCACCTTTCCGCCAGCGATATGCTGTGCATACTAATGCCATTGTTTTGGACTGTGCATCAGCATCCCTAGCTTCCCTGCGTAATATGCGTGCCCCCGGGCTGGGCGCATCGGCGCACTTCGCTGCAGGGATGTGGCACTCAATTGCAGCGCGGTACGGGCTGAAAGGTAAGGGGTTTGCAGCCCATTGTGGGGATTCACACAGTGGGACATCCCGAATCGGAATACCCCAGGGGCCCTAATTCGGCTGGCCTTGGAGTCTTTTAGAGGCCAGAGCCAGCTGAGCGGGTAATTGGCTCATTTTAAAAATAAAAACATGTGACTTACCTGGCCAGTGCCAGATGGTTCTGATTATTAAAGTGGACCAACACCCAGGCTGATCGGCCCAGGAATCTATAAGATCGCTCCCCGCGTGTGAAACCCCCCAGGACGCCCCATTCACCTTACCTTACTCCCGTTCCAGCGGCGCATGCGTGGGCCGCGGCCGCATCTCGCGCCCTGCTAGAGAGAAGCGCGAGATGCGGCCGCAGCCCTGTTAGAGGGAAGCGCGAGATGCGGGCGCCAGCGTGCTCGGAGCCGCTGTGGTTGTCCGTCCCTTGTACGTGCATACCACAGCGGCTCTGAGCGCGCTGATTGGACGAGGCCTGCGCATGCGCCGTAGGAGCGGGGTGAGGTGAGTTTTTTCTGCCATTCTGGGGGGTTTCACGCAGCGGGGCACCCCCGATCGGGGTGCCCCGCGGAAGTGGACCAAAACCCGGGATAGTGAAATCTTTGTACTATGCCTATAAATTGTGGGAAATTTAGTTTGGGTACTGACTTGCAAAAAGTGGTCCACTGCTTTATATCAGCATTCTGTTCTTTTGGGTAAGACTTTATTCTGTGGGTCTGGTTTATTCTGTGTTTTTCTGTGCAAGTTCTCATTTATGCTGGTCATAGTTTATCTGTAGTATCTTTAGTATCAAGGCAGCTTGAGTTAGTGGTATATTTCTTAAAGACAATTTGTTAGTCAACTCACTTTCTCAGTTTAGAATGACTTTTGAGGGGAGGGGTCTTTTTAAAGTTGGCCACAGGTAGCAGAGGGGCCAGGTTCACCCCTGATCACAGGTGCCAACAGTGCTTTTTTACGCAAGCAGGGGAGATGGACTAACCACGAAAGCGGGGCGAGGCCAGGGAATCACATAGGGTACTGGCAATGCCAATCTATAACTAGAGAGTAACTAGAGAAAAATAATGTGAAGCTGAGCGCAGTGGCCCCTGCCTCTCATTCTGACGCTCTGTATGTTAGCCTGCCCGCCCTCAGCACTGCATTCAGTTTGTCTTTCTAACACTCATCACTCCCGACTTGGCACCAGTCTCTACTAACTCTTTATTTTCTAGTTCGCTCTCCACTCACTGCTGAACCCTGCCAACTTTGTTTCAGTTTCCACCAGATTTTCTGACCTGCCGCATCCCCCATATACTCCACTGTTGTAGCCTCCTGTATTGGGTCTTCGACCCACTCTACCCCTTGGGGTTGGGGGAGAGGGGGGGTTAAACACAAATAGTGCCTAGGGCAGCATGAACCCTAAATATGGCCCTGCCCTCTTGGGCTTATACACTGTGTCCAACAAAGCAGAAAATAGGGGACAGAGACATGGCTGTGGTGCTGCTGCTGCAGCTTGTGGTGATGGAGGTGGCTCTGCAGGGAGAGGACATGTCTCATCTGTGCCTGCTACAAACTTGTTGCAAGCAGGCGCCAGGGTTTGCAGTGTTTTTTTTGTAGGCCTCAATAACACTGCCAGAGTGGTGAGGCCAGAACAAGGTGAGGTAGTCATAGATTATATGTCACGCAGTAGTACCAGTTCCATGGGATTATTTTCCCACCCACTCAACCTTTGCTGAGAGTGCTAAGCCTTCCTCCTCACCCCCTTCAAATCAGCAAGACCATCCCAGCCACAAGTCATGGAGTCACTATGATGAGACTCCTACCTGGCATACTGTGGGCCATCCACATGCCCCTGACTCAGTTGCAGACCTAGGGTTCCCAGATGGCCAACAACTTGTGTTGGAGCATAAGGACTTGGCTAGCGGACCATTGCCGGACACCTGCAATGATGTAACCCTAACTCCTACATGTCCTTGTGGAAGCTAAGAGGCAGGGTATCATGGAGGAGGGGGTGGAAGTCAATCCCAGGGGTGATGACAAAGTCCTAGAATCAACATGGACTGAAGTCCATCAGAGGTCAGAGGAAGAGTTGGTAATCACACAGCCCTAGGCAGCCAGCAGAAGAGGGGGAAGGGTGCCAACGGTTACCCCATTGCTGCCATTGCCCACCACACTCAGGGACTGCCAAAGCTGACTCAAAGGATGTCCCCAACGTGGCAATTTTTCAAGAAGTGCAGAGAGAACAGGTCACGGTCATTTGCAACCTTTGCCACCAGTTCTTGAAGCAAGGAAAAATGCTTAATAATGTTCGCACCGCGTCCATGATCCGGCACCGGCAAACCAAACATGAGCTGCAGTGTCAGGAACACCTAATAAAACACGAGGCTCCCTCCGCCGCTTCTTTAGAGAGAAAACTGAAGTTTGTCCCATATCACCCATGAACCCTGGCCCTGAATCCGAGCCACTCCCAAGTTGCTGGCCTTTAAAATGCTCCCATTCCGCTTGGTGGATATCGCTAGCTAAAGGTCTGATGGCGACTGTTCCACAATATGCTGCACCTAGCCACCACTACTTTTCTTGCCAGGGCATCCCTGCTCTTCATCGACAGGTTGTTGAGAAAATGCAGAGTGCAGAGCCGGGATGACGCACATGTGGTGCATGTGCTCAACTTGGTGGTGCAGAGCTTTCTGGCCCATTATCCAGAGATGCCGGAGCTGCTACATAAATTGCGTGGTGTGTGCATGGCACTTTCAGCGTTCCCACCTTGTTGCTGCTCGCCTGTCTGCACTGCAGAGGAACTTTGGCCTTTCTACCAACTGCCTCATATGTCACTTGCCCACCAGGTGGAATTCAGCTTTGTATATGTTGGAAAGGGTGTGTGAGCAGCAGCAGGCTAAAGTGGTGCTTCAAAATGAACGGGTGAGTAGAAGTGCAGACCAACAGAACTTCACTGCCAATGAGTGGACCTCCATAAAGAACATCTGCGATTCTGCAGTGCTTCCTGTACGCTACCAATATGGTCAGCGCTAATCATGTGATCATGCCACAGGAGGAAGCAGAGGAGGAAGGCCCATTTTCCAATGCAACAGGGCAGTATGTGGCTCGCTTGGTGTGTTGCCAGAGGTTTTGGAGGAGGAGCGGGGGGAAGAGGAGCATTTTCTCTTACAGCAGGGTAGCACCCAGAGCGGAGGAGGAGACACCTGAGTCTGAGGACAGCTTCTCTTTGACTCGTTGCAGCCTGGCTCACATGGGCCACTGCACGCTCCATTGCATGTACAACGACCGCAGAATAGCCCACACAGTCACCAGTGCCAATTACTAGATGGGACATTATAAGAAAATCACCTCCTTGATTCCAGCACTGAAGCTGGATAGAAAGATGAGAGAGTACAGACGCACTCTGGTGGGCGCGCTATTAGCGAAGTTCCTAGCTGACTGAGGGCTCAGTGGCGGCACAAGGCAGAGAAGGAGGAGGAGCAAGTTGCCGATGCATCAGGGGCACCGTACAAGTGAGGGCGAGCATGGCTAAGATGTGGAGAACCTTATTCCATTGTCCGCCACATCATCATTGGATACGGCCCATAGTACAAGGAAGCAGACTTTGACTTACCTGGACTATCTGTCCATGCATCTCCTGGTACTGAGCGATGGTTCCTCCCAATCCAATTTCTGGGTCAGTAAACTGGATATATAGCCAGAGCTATGCCTTGGAGGTGCTGGCCTGCCCTGTGGCAAGTGTCCTATCAGGACGTGTGTTCAGCACCACAGGAGGTGTCATCACTGACAGGAGTCGACTATCCACAGCCAACATGAACATGCTTTCATTCCTTAAGATGAACCAAACATGGATCCCACGGGACTTGGCTGTGCCAGCATCTTAGTGATTGGTAAAGTGTTTGCTACCTCCTCCTCTAGCACTTAAACTGCCACGTCCAGTTCCAATTTGGACTCTGTCACCCTTAAAAAAAACAAATATTTTCTTTTCTTATGTATGTATTTATTTATTTTTTCTGTTTTCTATTATTATCTTGAGCACTTTGCCTAGCCCATTTTGTGCAGGGCAGTCACCTTGTTGCACTCGGTTTGCAGCCTTCTAAGCCTTGCTACCCCCATTTTACAGTTATTGTTGGGCCCCTGAGTTTGAGTCCCCCTTGACTTCAATGGGGTTCGGGTTTGGGAGACCTGAATCAAACTTTAGCAGCAAGCTGAACTCGTCAAAACTGAACTTCCACAGACTCGCTCATCCCTAAAAAAGAGTGAAAAGTTCAGACTTTCATTGACTTCCTAGCTGGTGATTCTGTATAAATGACATTCTCAGGATTTTTCTTGTTAAGTGAATCTTTTATCACCAAACAAATAGTTTCACACTTTCGGGTTCTGAGCCAACCAGATCCCTGTTCAGCTCATCATTAGCTCTCACTAAATCAGGTGCAACATCTAAGAAGCAGAATATCCCCCCTCACTTCCTTTTGCGGCAGCACACTTGCCGTGACACCCATTATAGTATAAAAAAGGAAGTCATGTAAAGCTGCAGTTAACAATTAAAACCCAAAAAGTACAGCACCTCCTGCCAGCTCCCAGCCTGACCCCTGGTTACCACTGTGCTGGGTAACCTGAAGCCGCAGCACACACTGCCACAAATGGCAAAACTAGGTTATTATAGATATTGAAACATTTGTAAATTCAGTTTTAAAATACAAATAACCATACTTCCCCTTTAAGACTAATGGACGCTACATGAATCATGCAATGCTCTACTGCACAGGGTGCCATGCTGATAGTGATGATACAAGAGACGAAATGCTGATTATTATCTCTTCACGGTAAAACCACTTCCTCCCACCGACTTTTGCTGGGTGCTGCCACGATTCTTGTTTCACCACAAGGAAAGTCACTGTATAGAAGGTGTGGATTTTCCAATTTAACCAATCAATTGTGGTCCATGAATACAGAGCTGTTTCTAGGGGAGGGCAAGCAGAACGACCCCCATTGTAGCTAAAACCTTGGGGGCATATTTATCCCAGCTCCCGGGAAGCATCATAGGAAGGGATAGGAGGGGGCAGAATTTTTCCTTTCCACACTGAGAGCTATTTTGCCTAAAAACTGCTATGCAAGTCCATTTTCCCAAGGCATGGCTGGCCTTTAAGATGGTGCTGCTACACAGGGTGTTGTCATCCGGCACGGATAGGGCACCAAACTATTTTCTAATTGGACTGGTTGGGTTTGGGTGGGAGCTTGGAGAGAGTCTCTTCCGGGTTGATCTTTAGGTGGGTACTCCAAACTTTTAGGGCAAGCATAGTTTTTGACCCAGGAATGGGAGGTCCGTTGGAGGGTCAACCATGCATTTTTATCCTAAGGGGGGAGAGGGGAGGGGGCATCCTGTAATTTTTTACAGGATGTCTTCTAACACAGAGCCTGTACACTCCAATTGTTCTATGTTGCCATGCCAGACTTTATTTTGGACAGTTAAAGTAGGGTTAAAGGGACTCTGTAGGCAAAGTGCATAAACTATCATTCAGCAGCTCCCCTCACCATGGCTGCTCTCTCCCTTCCTGTCAGAAAACAACTACTTCTCAAATTAGAAACAAGGCAAATAGTAGTTGCACACCCCTTGAATTATTTTGCCATAGACCACCAATAATAGGGCTAAGCTGGTGGTCTGAAGCTCATGAGACTAAGGACAATGGAAGTGAGGGAGAACAGCCAGGTGCTGGGAATGCCTGTCTTACAGATCCCACCCATTATGCAGATTATTATGCAGCATCACAGAGCCAAGGGCTACACCCAAATAATTCAAAAGATAAACCATAAGCTGAAACTGTGAACCTTGATATCTTGGCCATTTCTTCTTCAATGTAAAAATGGAAAACCCTTTAGGATAGTGCCAAACGTAGCCCAGCACAATGGTCTAACTGCTGTGTGTTTTCAGTCTAACTGCTGAAAACACACTTTTATAGCATATGTTGGCATTGGAGGGGTCTCAGAATATATGTGGGGTATCTTGGGAGTGTTTTTTGTTTTTTTCGAAAAGCTTAAGAATAAAAGTTTATTTGAAAATATAAAAGGCATGTAAAAACATTATTAGTTGTTTTTCAAATACTGGGGAACTTTCTAATGTTCATGCTCGAAAAAAAGATGCTAAAAAAACCTAAAGTGACAATCTCTCCCAAAATAACATTGATTCCTATGGGGTTTGCCACTAAAAGGAGGCGAATGCAAAAGTGTTTGCCAGCGTTTGCCGAGCCAAACTGAAGTAGAAGTAAATCCAAAAACATGGACATCGCCGGCGGAACATGCAAAATTTCACTTGGTAAATGCGGATGTGCGGCAGATGCCGGTGAATTGTTTCCTAAATGACCCCCATAAAGTTCTGTATCACATGACCTTCTTCTCTCTGTGACCTTAGACTTTCCTTAGACATCTCGTCCAGAAATTATATATTAGGAGAGAAAAGTCATGCTCTGCTTGTAAGAGAGACTGGCATTGAAAAGTGGGTGCATCCCCTGTTCTCCCTAGGGTCTGTGGCATGCTCCCGACCCTAGCATATCTCAATGACTGCCCCCCCCGGAGCCAAGCCTTCCGCAGGGGGTTGTGGGACCTCTCCCGGAGGTGAGTGAATGTGGGCGTTCACATTGGGTTTCCAAAGGGGGTACTTTATTAGCCAGCCCTGTGATGAGATATGAAATATATGCTTGTCAAATACTTGTCAATTACAAGGCTCCCAGCACATTTGTCTGCAGTTACCAACAGGGGGCCATTTACATATGACAAGCCACTTTCCAGCTAAATAGGTTTTCCTGGCGAAGGCAGAACACACCTCCCCATGTGGTAATTGACATCTACGAGCCAATTTGCAGCCATGTGCTAAATAGGTTTCCGGGCGAAGTCACATCACACCTCCACATGTGGTAGTTGACATCTACTTACTACAAACCAGTGAACGAGACATATGATACACATCTTTTCATAACTTTTGCAATGAAACGCCCCAGACACATGATTGGCTGCATACAGCATTCTGCCCGCCCCAATAATCAGTTTAAAAACGGGAGAGTTGGGGACAGAAGACATGACATGCCAGGGGATTGCTTCCAATAAGTAGGCTTGTTATCATTGCTTTCTGTGTATCCCTCACAAGACATTATCTTCAAAAAAGGTAACGATCTCTGTTATTTCTCCCTGTTATTTTATAAGCATATTGCCGTATACTGTATGTCTGTTATTTTTATTGTACATTTTTGTTTACATGTACTGCCCCTCATGGTTGAATTAAATCTTGAAAATTTATAAAGTGGCCTTCTGTGTGCTAACCCTCTAAACCTTTTGAAGATACATTGTATGTGTGCTAAATCTTGTGCCCTGTGTGCTTGCCTATTGCTACCAGTGTGACTTTATTGCTGTATAGTCGGGCCTAGGACCCTATCGGGTGATTGGGTATATTAACTGTATAAGGGAGATCTTAGCTTAAAGACCTGTGTGTGTATGTAGTGTCTGGCTATTAGGGCCAGGTCCCCAAAAAAACATCTGTGTGTAACGATCGTTTGTAGTATGATCAAAATCTGGTCTGGATTAAGGCATAAAACCTCCTTGATTCATGACAAGCCCTGGAGTCTTTTAGACTTAGGAGCCGGCACTAGGCACTAAATAATTGGTCCTCTTGAAGTCATTAAAAGGGTTTTGCGGGGCAAAACCCCCAAGGTTCAATTTCTGCAAGTTCGGATCCACTTTGAATACTCACGCAGATATATTTTGGTATAGTTGGCCACTTGTTGCACCTTGGAGATAAATATTAAATAGCTAGATTTTCATATAGTGTACTGGTTCAACAAGTGGCCAACTATACCAAATTATATCTGCACATGATTTTTCAGGTAACTGTTTTGAGGTAACTGTAAGTCCTGTTTAATTAATGCGTATATATGTATAGTGTATAGGAGATTAGATGGATGTGGCTTGTGATCTTGTAATGATTTTTTTCTGATGTAATAAAAATAAATCTTTTTTACTCTTTGCTATAAGTAAGGTGTGCGCGACTTAATTTGTCTTATTGCTATGACCGGGGACACAAAAAAGATGGTCATCACTCCCATGAAGCTGGAAGTGCTGGCATTTGAAGTGACCTCACTCATGGTAGTGGCGGCCATCTTTCTACGGTCTCAGCCTTAGTCCATTTGAAAAGTACACTGACTGACGATGGGAACGGGATCGTGCAGCTCAGGTAAGTTGTACAGCAGTTTCCTGCTGCTGCACACTTTAGGCGAAGCTGGTTAGCAGCCCATCAACCAGCTTTTCCGTGTTTGTGTTAAATGCCGAACTTGAACACTGACTTGAGTCTGTGTTTAGGTTTGTGAACACGAACTTACAAAGTTCTGTACTAACCTGAACTTTGGGGTTCGGGTTCGCCCATTACAAGTCATGAATTAAGAAAAGAGAAAACTTGAGAAATACAACATTAAAATAAATAAATAAATGCGGCTTATTTATTTTGCTTTTTTTCAGTGGCTAGCTCTCTGATGACATCTAGTGGCTATATGATAATATGACAATTCTCCTTCTATAATTTGAAGAATACTGAGGAACGTTATTGCAGCTCTTTCTACAAAATGCCAGTTGCTGTCATGATGATCACCAATTTACAGTATATTGTCACCAAACTGGTCCAATAACCATATCACAAAAGCTGGGGGCACAACCTAAAGCTAGTCAGGGGGAAGATCAGGAGCAATGTTAGAAAATATTATTTAACAGAAAGAGTAGTAGATGCTTGGAACAAACTTCCAGCAGAGGGAGGTAAAAAATCAACAGTCACTGAATTTAAACATGCCTGGGATAAGCACACATCTATCCTATTAGAGAACATACAGTATACACATAAGGGCAGACTAGATGGGCCGTATGGTCTCCTTCTGCCGTCAACCTTCTATGTTTCTATCATACCTAGTGAGCATTAGTCCGGCCTGTACTGAGCACGTAGAGGTCTCCCATTTTCTTGTGTTGTAATGGACTGTATTTGTCCATAAGCAATCTACTGCCACCATGTGTTCAAAATAAAGAGTGGCAAGTGCACTCCATACGTGAATAAAAGCGGACCTTCACCCTGAATAAGAGTCTATCTTATATGTTTCCCACACCCTGTACATACAGATTGCTCACATTAAAAATCATCCTACCTGCATCTACTGCATGTTATGAGCCTTTAAACATCCAAGATGGCGGCTCATGGAACATCAGGCAGCCTGCAAACAGGAAGGGCCTTCTAACTGTGCTGCTCTGCATTCTGGGATTGCTGACCTTTTCCTGACCCCAGCTCTGCTCTGTCTGAGCAAAGCACAGCTATAACCCGCCCCTGTACTTTATCTCGCTCTCCTCTCCTCAGTAGGTGTGATTCTTCTGAGTCAAGATAGCGGCACCCGTATCCTAAAGTCCTGAACAGAGTTGCAGCCCGGTGGGGGAAAAGAATAATAAGTGACTATAAACTTAAAATATATTAATTTTAGATGCTGAGGAATTGTTTTTTAAGGGTTTGGGCTTCTCAATAAATCATGATGAAGGTCCGGTTTAAGAAAAGAGAAAACTTGAGAAATACAAAAGTAAAATATATAAATAAATGCTGCTTATTTATTTTGCTTTTTTTCAGTGGCTAGCTCTGTGATGACATCTAGTGGCTATATGATAATATGACAATTCTCCTTCTCTAAATTAAAGAATACTGAGGAAGGTATTGCAGCGCTTTGCTGTCATGATGATCATCAATTTACAGTATATTGTCCCCAAACTGGTCCAATAACCATATTATACCTTGTGGGCATTAGTCCGGCCTGTACTGAGCACGTAGAGGTCTCCCATTTTCTTGTGTCATGATGGACTGTATTTGTCCATAAGCAATATACTGCCACCATGTGTTCAAAATAAAGCGGGGCAAGTGCACTCCATATGTGCATTAAAGCGGAACATTTTTGTCACCCCCCCCCCCCCCCCCCCCCCCCCCGCTTGCCTCGGCGCCAGGGGAAGCAGGCAGGGGGAGGGTTGGTGACCCAAGACTGGAATAATACAAAAAAATGAATGAAATTGACAACTGGGGGCATTCAATTGCTGGATACCCTGGACCACATTCCACCAGATAGAGCCAGTTTCCTATTACTCCCCTAACTTCCTCGCTCCCATGGAGCATTGCAACCCCACATGACCACCAGCAGCAAGCATAGCTTGGGAAAGGGGGACGGTTTTTTAAATTAAGCCACACCCCCTTTGCCAAACCCAGACCATGCCACATCCCATTGCTGGATAACCTTGACCACATGCCACCAGATGTAGCCCGTTTCCTATTACTTACCTAACTTCCGTGCTCCCATGGAGCATTGCAACCACATTACCACCAGCAGCAAGCATACCTTGGGAAAGGAGAACATTTTTTTTATTAAGCCACATCCCTTTGCCAAACCCAGACCACATCCCATGCCAAATTTCCTGCCCATTGGTTATGGGATTAGCAGGGAGAAGCCGGAGGGAGAGAGAGATGGTTGGAGGAATGAAGGGGATGTGCGGAGGGGGCATGAGGGAGGGATGGCTAGAGCTCACAGAGCTATATATTGGAGTGGGAGGTTAACATATTAGAATGCACTTTCTCTCCCTCTTGCCGAGACTATAACAAACAAGATTGTTAATTTTTTGAAAAGCCTGCCAGCTCCCTGATGAGATGTACATTGTGTTACATTGTTACAGCCAAGTAGCAACTGATTTATCTTAATTGTTTCTATTGTCATCAGTTCAATAGCCTCAACGATCATAATCCTACTATTGGAATGTGAATAGCTTACAGATAGCATACGCTGCAATGTGATGTGTGTATCGCACTGTGTGAATATTATCACCTCTGTATGAGGAGTAAATGGACGGGGAGTGTTGTTTTGTAGCTAGAATTCAGATGACATATCATGGATGGTGAATTATGTTATCTGAGAGCTATTTATGCTATGCTTGCTGGCTGGCCCTGGCTGCTGTACTATCCACTTCCTTTTTATGCTCCTCCTCTTCCATACCTCACTGTTGCCAGGCAGAACATGCAAGCAAGAAACACATTAAAGAAATAAAGTACAAGTAACAACATCACAGACAGAATTGAGGGGAAGGGAAGGGACAGATAGGAGAGGTGGACGAGATGAGCTGGGTGGAGAGGCGAGGGACGAACAGAAGAGATGGATGGTATTAGCTAGGAGGAGAGGGGGAGGGATGGATAGATAGGGGGAGCGGAAGAGCTTCCCCAAAGCCAATGAGATGGTTGTTCTGCTTTAACATTATATACAAAAGAAATTGAATAGGCGAATGAATAATTTATTGATGCAGATCTGCACGTTAAGCCCCAGAGAGGGACAAATGAGAACAAGAAGGGACAGGGGGACATGGACAGAAATGAGGGACAGTTTGGAGGTATGTCAGCAACTGAAGTTTGTGGGGCAGGCTTTCACTCCTATGTGTGTGCGACCACCCTCACTGAATGCGACTGGTCACATTGGGCTGTGATCCAGCGGTGAGTATTGGTGCAGAGGGTGAATGGTGCTCCCAGTACTCAACCCTGGAACTGGTCATTTCTGGTGAGCTGTCATTTTCCCAATATCTCCCTCCCCTCCCCTCTCTATCACCTGTCGTCTCCAACTTAAAAACATCAGCAGAATCCGTACCTTCCTCTCAACTGATACAACTAAAATGCTAGTGCATGCCCTGGTCATATCCCGACTGGACTACTGCAACACCCCCCTATGTGGTTTGCCAACAAACAGACTGGCACCCCTCCAATCTATTCTAATCTCTGCTTCTCACCTCATCCACCTCTCCTCTCGCTTCTACAGAGCTGCTCCCCTCTCTGTGTCAATCCCTCCACTGGTTACCTGAAAGTTCAGTTCAAACTTCTAACACTAACCTACAAAGCTCTCTCCAGCCAGGCCCCTCCCTACATTTCATTTCTGATCAAGTGTTACCAACCCCAGTGCAACCTCCGCTCTGCCTCTGACATTCTCCTGTCTTCCTCCTTAGTCACCTCCTCGCACTCCCGCCTTCAAGACTTCTTCTGTGCCTCCCCACTCTGGAATGCCCTCCCCTGCTCAATCCATCGCTCTCCATCACTCAAAATCTTTAAAAGTGCCCTCAAAACTCACTTCTTCAGACAAGCATATGACCTGGCTTAAAGTGGACCAACACCCACGGGTGATCGGCCCGGGAATCTATAAGATTCCCGGGCCGATCACCTCCCTCCCCGCGGGACATCCGAGATCGGGATGTCCCGCGGGGTGAAACCCCCCCAAACACCCCAAACTCCTTACCTTATCGCCTCCCTCGCGCCCCTCTAGACGTGCGCGCCCTGTGAATGGCCGGCGCGGGCACGCGCGCGTCAAGAGGGACGCGCGGGAGGCGGCGGCGGAGGAGCCGTTTGTCCGTCGGCACTGGGAGCGGGGAGAGGTGAGTTGTTCGGGGGGTTCGGGGGGGTTTCACACAGCGGGGCACCCCGATCGGGGGTGCCCCACCGAAGTGGACCAAGACCCAGGATAGTCAAAATCCTGGGTGTTGGTCCACTTTAAGCAACTCCTATAACCTTCAATGGCACATGCAGCCATACTCAAGCTCTACCAATTGTGATCCCGACCCTTTTGTTTCCACCCCCATCCTTTAGCCTGTAAGCTCACAAGGGCAGGGCTATCTTTCCTATTGTCTCCTGTGCTCACAACCCTTGGTTTAAACCTCGTAGCATCTAGTTTGTATAGTTCCCTGTACTATATGTTTTATCTTGTCTGTAATCATACCTTGTAAAGCGCTATGGAAGATGATGGCGCTATATAAATAAACATTAATAATATTAATAATAACCCTGTTTCTGATATTCAAGGTCTTACATCCAACATAGATTTCATAGTGTTGGTCCTCTTTAATCCAGCAGCATCTAGTTTGTATAGTTCCCTGTACTATATGTTTTATCTTGTCTGTAATCATACCTTGTAAAGCGCTATGGAAGATGATGGCGCTATATAAATAAACATTAATAATATTAATAATAACCCTGTTTCTGATATTCAAGGTCTTACATCCAACATAGATTTCATAGTGTTGGTCCTCTTTAATCCAGCAGCTCTGGATGCACGGTTGTCATTAGTACGGTAATGGAATGTTTGCGTCTATTTCTTTTATTTCTTACTATTTGAATACAGTTTATGGAGTTATGCAGTTAATGGAGATAAAAGTAAGAATAGATGGGAAATAATATTTCCAGCACGGGAAACAATGTTCCCAAGTGACATTAATGAAACATATGGCTAATGGGATTTCCAGCAGAGAAACGGCTCATTAGGACAGAAAAAGCAGCACATATCCCAGTCCGGGGACGCTAATCAGGAGAACACTGACAATAGTAATAAAACATCTGCCAGAAAACTGCTGCCGTATACTTTCTATATTTACTGGCTGCGTACCCGTTCCCAAACTGCCCCAGTTTTACTTTTCTTTGCAGAAGCATTTCTCTGCTATGGCCGTATGGCTGTGTTTTATTCTAAAATTAGTCCAAATATAAGTTAGAGAATACTAATAAAGCTGCACTTTTCAGAATGATAAAAATTATAGTTAGGTAGCTCTGCTCCATTCATCAATGGTCCATCAGGCTATTCTTCTTAAAGGGCCCCCTGTGGTGGTGACACTAGGGGTGCGGGGAGTGGAGTCCCGTGGAATGTGGTTGCTGACACATATCCTGTGGAGTATAAACATAGACCAGGCTCTTAAAATGGTTACACTTACTGTATGTTTGCCCTATATGCCACCTAGTATTTGGAGGGGAAAATAAGAAAAAAATATTCTAACCCAAATGTTGGGCTAATGTAGGCAGTGTGACATTCCCCCCCTCCCATTCCCATAGGCAGTGTGGCATTCCTCCATCCCATTCCCATAGGCAGTGTGGCATTCCTCCATCCCATAGGCAGTGTGGCATTCCCTCATCCCCTTCCCATAGGCAGTGTGGCATTCCCTATCCCATTCCCATAGGCAGTGTGGCATCCCCCCCTCCCATTCCCATAGGCAGTGTGGCATTCCCCCATCCCATTCCCATAGGCAGTGTGGCATTCCCTCATCCCATTCCCATAGGCAGTGTGGCATTCCACCCTCCCATTCCCATAGGCAGTGTGGCATTCCACCCTCCCATTCCCATAGGCAGTGTGGCATTCCCTCATCCCATTCCCATAGGCAGTGTGGCATTCCCCCCTCCCATTCCTATAGGCAGTGTGGCATTCCCCCACCCCATTCCCATAGGCAGTGTGGCATTCCCTCATCCCAATCCCATAGGCAGTGTGGCATTCCCTCATCCCAATCCCATAGACAGTGTGTCATCCCGTCATCCCTTACATTCTGAGCTCTGGGGGGGTTTTGTGTGGGTTCTGGACAGCAGTCTCTGGTAAACTGAGCGACCCTGGTTTCCTGCAATAAGGACTCCACCAATGACCCGTTGTCATACAAGCACAGTGATGGGGTGATGAAACCATTGCTTATAATCCCAAGTGGCTCAACAGACAGGAGAAATTATCTGAATTAGCTTCAAAAGAAAATCAGATTCACCTTACTTCATTTCAGTTCTGGCACATCAGTGTACATGTTTTTTTCAGATTCATTTGAAATTAATTCCTTTACTTCTGCATTTATATTGGACCCAATTTCTTTTTAAATTGATTCACTCAAATCTAAAATGGAGTGTGTAAACCCCTCCGGTCTCAATGCTACTCACCTCAGTTTGGCGATCTCACAGAACATGGGGCCCCCCGTACCCCCTGCCAGCACTCATATCAGGCATATCTGGCGTGCTACCAGAGGATTGGCCGTTGAGGGCGGGAAGCCTGGCAATTCATCAGTTCCCAAATATGGACAGCAATTAATCACGATTGCAGGAGAGCCCACACATGTGCTGTGGCATCTCTGGATCAAGGTTAGCGAACCGTGGGGCTTACAGACTCACCCCAAAATGCCCCTGTAAGGCAAACCTAAGCCCAGCTGGTTGAACATTTCTGGGTTTTGGTTCCCTTTTAAGTCTGTCTCTGTTCCCCTTGTCTGAATATAATGTTGATAGAAAAGGACATTTGATATCAACATCGCCTAGAGGTACGTAACCAGCCTTTTTACCGAAAGGTTGCAGGTTTGATTCCCAGCCATGGGACATTACTGAAGTTCCCTTAAGCAAGGCACTGAACCCCTAATTGCTCCCTGGCTGCCAAGTTTAGAGTAGGCCACCGCTCCAGGCACAGGGCACTTGAATGCCCCTTATTATAGTAATCCTCTGTGTGTAGCCAATGATATGGTGTTTATTCACTCGTGTGTCCTCTGAGTGTAATTCACGTGTGTGTAGTCACTAATATAGTGTTTATTCACTTGTGTGTTCACAAGTGCACGGAAGGGAAAAATACAATTCTGTGAAATACTCACCTGTAGAATTGGTATTATACGCATACAGCACGTCCTGCTCCATCTATAATACTTACACATGGGTAATCCTCCGCCAGAGGGCACTGTTCACTGCAGACATGCAAAAACAGGCTCCTCCCGGCCCTTCATATACCCAGGGACCTCCCACAAATCCCCAGCATTGAAAAGCAGTGAGAAAAAGAAGCCGGGAGAAACCAACCACCCAAGTGGAATAATAACAATGGTAACAATCACCATACAGGGGATCCAGAAAATGTAAAACCAGGGTGGGGTGGAGCAGGACGTGCTGTATGCATATAATACCAATTCTACAGGTGAGTATTTCACAGAATTGTATTATTCTAAGCATACAGCACGTCCTGCTCCATCTATAATACTTACACATGGATGGGACATCCAATAGCAGTGTCCATAAAGTAGGGTGGGATCCCCAAAAAACAAGGCACAGCAGACAGTAAAGGCGCTGTCACCTGCAAAACTTTGCAACCAGGCATGACATGAGCAGAGGCTCTAACGTCAATCTCATAACAAAACCTTTGAAAGGTATGAACAGAGACAAGCAACAGTCTAGTAACTTATTCAACAGAAAAACCTGGTGCTGAAGGGCCAAAGGTACCCAAACACCAATATAACGGAGTAAAATGAGAAAGGGGCATTCTTCCCCCATAAAGGAATAGGCCAGTGTAACGGCCAACCAACCCACCGGCAACAGAAGCCTCGTGGAAACTTAGAACTCTCCCCAAGGGGAATGAGAACTGGTCTCCCATCCGACAGGCGGGAATACTGACCCCTTCATTAGCAAGAAGCTGAAACCTTTACTCAGGACCAGGAAGGCATCCAAGTAAGATCAATCCAAAGGGCGCAGTGGCCCTGGAAGCAAGCGATATCAGGCGCATACATAAGGAGGCGCCCACAGACCCCAAGGGCATCAGTCCTCCTAAGGGACAAGAAACCACCAGGAAAAATTGCAACACCTGTTGAGGGAATGTAAATGCTTTACTTCAGCATTATAAAGAATAATGGTCAATAGTTAGACTAAAAGGACCTAAACAATGATCATAAAACATCACTTGGACAAAGAGGTCCGGCGTAAGACGGAATACCACCACCTCATGGTGTGCATATACACATATATATATATATATATATATATATATATATATATATATATATATTGAGCCAAGGCTAAGTAATTAGATTCACCTTCTCAGGCACACGTCTGACTGAAGCAAGAACCCCCAGAGAAGCGACTTGGACTACAAGACAGCTCAGACAGCATCCAGCATAAGTACCAAGGGAACAATCTGCAGGGCAAACAGAAAGAAAATGGATCCCAACAGAAACCACAGAAAACTACTTGGGAGATGCCCTTGAGCAAACCCCCAGAGAGCTCCTCGCAAGGAAGACTGAACCAGACTTCCACAGGAAGACAGACAGGACAGAACCTGAATCTTCAGAGTACCGAGATGGGGAGCCAACCCCAACCTATGCTGTAATGACTCTAGAACCCTGGGAACCGAGACGTCCAACAGGGAAGAGACCAAGACTCATGCCAATCAATATGGGTACACGATAACTCACAATAGACGGAGGAAGAGGAAGCCAAGGAAGCTTGCTCCTAGCCCCCCATATACCAAGTCACCCAGAAGATAAGCCCGTCTCCAAGGGGTGAATGAATCAGCTGTCAAGCCCCAGACTAGAGTCTGTAGATTGGGACGACAAAGAAGGGGCCTGACAAGGGCGGAACCGCACTCCTGAGAGAGCGTACAGGTCAGTTGACCTTAGCAGAAGTATCTGCGAACCACAGTTCACTAGGTCACCCGGGGGTCAACAAACTCACGGGTCTCTTAATCGG
Source organism: Gastrophryne carolinensis (assembly GCA_027917425.1). Lineage (NCBI taxonomy): Eukaryota > Metazoa > Chordata > Amphibia > Anura > Microhylidae > Gastrophryne > Gastrophryne carolinensis. The sequence continues at coordinate 29,912,056 of CM051235.1, read as the reverse complement.
CACAACCGTGCGCAGAACCCCACATAGTAGGGTGAATGAAGAGAAGGTATATAAGATAGAAAATCCATGCATAATTTTACTAAACCCCCATGACCAGAGTCAGAATATTCTGAGACAGTAAACCAAAGGGCGGGGCCCCTGTGGTATAAGCGAGACCCAACAGAGCCACCCTAGATGGCTCTCAGATTGACACCAGGATAGCACAACCTGCCACTGAGAAACATCCATTGGAGCGAAAACCGTTGAGGAGCAGGGGGCGTAGGCCCCTACCCAGATCAGGATCAGGAACTCTCCAGAGGGATCATCCTACCTCAAGCTCCAGACCAGTAATAAAAACAGGCCATTGTCTTCCAACAGGCCAAGATTCCCCAAATAGACATGTCCTAAAATAGGAAAAAGTCCCGCCATATAGGGTCAACAGAAGGCTCATGTTTTAACAAACCAGTAGGTAAGATGGACCCTCTAAGGGACCTTACCTAGGAACCACGGGGGGTATTGGAAGAATTCCCCCCCCCCCCGCCAACCTGCGAGACTGGGTCCCCAAGGCGACCCATCACCGGAAGATGCAAACAAAGAAGGGGGTGCCCCCTGACAGGGCCCTTGAGTATGATCGGCTCAAGAGGAACCACCATACCCAGGGGAATGAGCGCAACTCTAGCTCCAGGGGTGCTGGAACCCCGTGTAGGATCACTAACCTAGTATGCAGAAGAGCCCAAGGGCTCGGTATATAAGGGACAGCATCTGATACGCCACCAACGAGCCCACCAGCGGCAATCCTGCAGCAAAGAGAGACAGAGAATTCGTCCCAAAAGGTCCCCTACCGCCAAAGAAGAAGGAACTAGCCGGAGCCGAATCCAAATGCAATACTAGGAGAGGATATACTGGAAAAAGGCCAGCGCATTCGCCGGGGGCAGATTTAAAAGGACCAATCCTGACCCAGGAATCCTCTGCTCTGGGGAGTTCAGGGAATGGACAGCCTGACTGGCCAGGGCGGTCCAGTCCCTGGAGTTTCTACTATCAGGGGTGAGATCGTGTTGTTGCACCAATCAGCACATTCCCCTTCCCATTGGTCAGTCACCATTTAAATATTTTCCCGCCCGAACCACCAGTGCCTGTTATAGCCATTTACTAGCTTGGGTGTGCTTCTGAATCTCGTCTTAGTGTGTTTGATCCGGCTTCGTCCTTGACTACTCCTGCTCGCTGCCTGAACCGACCTTCTGCCTGTCTGACTTCGTTTCTGCTTAACCCCTTGGATACCGCGCTTCTGTGATCACCCGGCCTTGACCCTTGCCAGTCCCGACTACTCTTTGCCTTGCCCCTTGGTTTTGACGTTTACAGACTTTGGTGCATGAACTCCTGATTTGGGATACCCCGCAGTTCATCCGTCTTTATCGTAAGCCAGCAATCTTTGCGCCAGTAAGACCTGGGGGCAACCGAGTCTGGAGAGGCATAACCCGTGTCTCCAGCAAGCGGGGGCTTGTCTATAGGCACAAGAGGCGGTGAGATTGGGGATTGTTGGCTCACGAGAGAAGGGTGTCCAGCGGTCCCTGACAGTATAACAGGCCAGAACTATGGACCAAATTTTGGAGCAGGTGCAGGCCTTGACTGCGGCTGTTGAGCACCTGGCTCATCGAGTGGCGGCCCAGGAGAACCGTCCAACTCCTATCAACCCAGTCCCTCTGGGGGCACCGGCCGTCCATCCTGTGGAACCCAAGATCCCACTCCCCGATAAGTTCACTGGGGACAGAAGCAAGTTTTCCAACTTTCGGGATGCCTGCAAACTTTATTTTCAACTCCGCCCACACTCCTCTGGCTCCCAAGAACAACGTATGGGCCTGGTCATCTCCCTCCTGCAAGGGGACCCACAGTCCTGGGCATTCGGCCTGTCACCTCAGGACCCAGCACGGCAATCGGTCGATGTGTTTTTTTCAGCTATGGAAATTCTTTATGATGACCCAGATAGGGGTGCCACTGCTGATGCCAAACTGCGTTCCTTGCGACAGGGTCGCCGGCAGGCTGAGGAGTATTGTTCCGAATTCCGTCGTTGGGCTGTGGACTCTCGGTGGAATGACCCTGCCCTGTGTGGTCAATTCCGGTTGGGCCTATCTGACGCCGTTAAGGACATTTTTGTGAATCACCCTGTACCTCAGTCTTTGGACGAAACCATGCAACTCGCTATCCGAATCGACCGGCGTTTACGGGAGAGACGCCTTGAAAGAGGGGCGCATCCCGATACCAGCTGGAAAGCTGGAGCTCCAGCCCCTTTACCAGTCGAGGAACCTATGCAGCTGAGAGCTACCAAGCTTTCTGAGGCTGAGAGGCGTCGGCAATTGACAGAAGGACTGTGTCTCTACTGTGGGGGGACCGGTCACCTGGTCAGAGTCTGCCCCAAGAAGCAGCCGGGAAACGTCAGAGCCTAGGTGGGGTCGAGGGAACCCACCTAGGCTGCAAGGTATTTCCTCAGATTTATTCCCAGTTTATGGTCCCAGTCCAGATTAAAGTGGACCTTGAATTTAAAAATTTGGAGGCCCTTCTTGATTGTGGGGCTGCAGGGAACTTTCTTGACTTAGAGCTAGCTCAAAGTTTGAAGATTCCGCTCCAACCTCTGTCTAAGGTTATCCGGGTTTTAGCCATTGATGACACACCTATTGCGGGGGGCCTCATACACTTTAAGACCTCACCAGTGTTTCTTAGAGTGGGAGCAGGGCATTCTGAATGGATTTGCTTTTTTGTCTTAAAAATACCCTTAACTCCATTAGTACTCGGGTTGCCTTGGTTACAAAAGCATAACCCTCAGATTGACTGGGCTGCGAGGCAGATTACTAAATGGGGCCCGTCATGTTTCCAGTCCTGTTTGGAAGTCCCGGTGCGTGCCACACAGCTACTCCCTGATGGGGTTCCAGGCCCTTATCATGATTTCCTCGAGGTATTTTCGGAAAAAGCGGCGGATATTCTTCCGCCTCATAGGTCCTTTGACTGCCCCATAGAACTTCTTCCGGGGACTATGCCACCCAGGGGAAAAATCTATAATTTGACCCGGGCGGAAAACAAAGCTATGAAAGATTACATAGCTGAGAATTTACAGAAGGGGTTCATCCGGGCATCCACTTCTCCGGCTGGGGCGGGTTTTTTCTTTGTTGATAAAAAAGATGGGGGGCTCCGCCCGTGTATAGATTACCGGGGTTTGAATAAAATAACCATTGAAAATAAATACCCCCTTCCTCTGATTGATGGGTTATTTACACAGATCATCGGGGCCCAAGTCTTTACCAAGTTGGATCTACGGGGGGCCTATAACTTGATAAGGATCTGTCAGGGTGATGAATGGAAGATCGCCTTCAACACCCAAGATGGGCATTACGAGTACCTTGTGATGCCCTTTGGTTTGTGTAACGCCCCAGCCGTCTTCCAGGACTTTGTAAACGAAATTTTTAGAGAGTATTTGGGTCGCTTTGTAGTAGTGTACCTCGATGATATTTTTATTTTTTCTTTCTCTTTAATGGAACATCGAGAACATGTTCGCCTTGTCTTACAAAAATTAAGAGAGAATTGCTTATACGCTAAACTCAAGAAATGTGTATTCGAGGTTCCTGAGGTCCCTTTTTTAGGGTATATAGTTTCTAACACTGGGTTATCTATGGGTCAGGCTAAGGTCAAAGCTGTACTTGAGTGGGAGCAACCTAGAGATTTAAAGGGGCTACAAAGATTCCTGGGATTCGCCAACTTTTATAGGAGATTTATTAAGAACTTCTCCACCCTAGTAGCACCTCTCACAGATCTCACCAAGAAGGGGAGCTTCCCATCACCCTGGCCGGAACAATCCTTTCAAGCCTTTAGAAAGTTAAAAGAAGTCTTTAGCTCTGCCCCAGTATTAGTTCACCCAGAATGTCAACGAGCTTTTATAGTCGAAGTTGACGCTTCCGAGCTTGGCGTTGGGGCAGTTCTCTCGCAGTACAGCGGTTCCCCGGAACGACTTCACCCTTGTGCTTTTTTCTCGAAAAAATTCAATCCCGCTGAGCGGAATTATGACATTGGGAATCGGGAGCTCTTGGCGGTTAAACTAGCCTTTCAAGAATGGAGACACTGGTTAGAAGGGGCCCAGTTCCCTGTTACGGTCTTCACGGACCATAAAAATTTAGAATATATTCAGTCTGCAAAGAGGTTAACCCCTAGGCAAGCTCGGTGGTCCCTGTTCTTTTCCCGATTTAACTTTACAATTACTTACAAACCGGGGTCAAAGAACGTAAAAGCTGATGCCTTGTCTCGAAGCTTTTCCACGACTAACTTACCTGAGGGGAAGAATTTGCCCATACTGCCACAACACATGGTGGTAGCTGTGATTCAGCCAAACCTCTCTGACCTGAATCAGTTTCAGTCTGAATCTCCGCCTGGTAAACCGGTTCATGTCCAGTTTGTACCTGCGTCACATTGTTCGGCCATCCTACAGCAATTTCATGCCTCTAAAACTGTAGGCCATCCTGGAGTTAAGAAAACCATTTCCATGTTGTCACGTCATGTTTGGTGGCCCTCTATTAAAAAAGATGCTCAGGATTATGTTCGAGCCTGTAAGATTTGTGCCCGGAGTAAAACCCCTAGACATTCTCCTGAAGGTTCACTGTTGCCCTTATCCATTCCTTCCCGACCATGGACACACCTTGCCATGGATTTCATCACCGATCTTCCATCATCGCTGGGGTTTACCGTCATCTGGGTGGTGGTAGATCAGTTCAGTAAGATGGCACCCTTTATCACGTTAAAAAAGTTACCAACCGCTCAAGACCTTGCACAACATTTTCTAACACATATATTCAGACTCCATGGAATCCCGGAGGGGGGTACAGTTTGTCTCTCAGTTTTGGAGGGCATTTTGTGCCAGGTTGGGGTTCTCTGTCTCTCTGTCCTCTGCATTTCATCCCCAATCAAATGGACAGACAGAGAGAACCAACCAATCACTGGAGCAGTACCTTCGATGTTTTGTTTCCGATGTCCAGACAGATTGGTTACTGTACCTTCCGTTTGCAGAGTTTGCTCTAAATAATGCCACCCATACTTCCACAGGGGTTTCCCCATTTCGCTGTGTCTTCGGTAGGGACCTCAAGTTTTCTGCTTTGTCCGAAGAACCCTCTAGTGTGCCCTCGCTTGAGGAATGGTTGTCCCAATGGCCGGACTTATGGGCAAAGATCCAGCAAAACTTGACCAGGGCTGTCAGCCAGCAGAAAACTTTTGCCGATCACGGTCGGTCTAGTGACCCTGATTATGAGGTGGGGGAGTTAGTTTGGCTTTCCACCAAAAATTTGGCATTACGTCAACCCTCTGCCAAGCTAGGTCCAAGGTTTATTGGCCCTTTTCCTATACTACGGAAGATTAATCGAGTTACTTATCGCCTTGATCTCCCTCCCTCCATGAAAATTTGCAATTCTTTTCATGTTTCCCTTTTAAAATCTGCCAAGGGTATTGAGCCAGATACTTCCCCTGCTGCCATCCTGGTAGTAGACGGGCAGCAAGAATTCGAGGTAGCCCGGATATTGGACTCACGTTTCTTCCGAAACTCCCTCCGGCGGGCGCGCTAGGCAGCCGCCCCTCCAGCGTCGGGTGCACCGGCAGCCGACGGCCGTGCACGTGCTCGCGTGCGAGCACGTTCCCTTTATGTCCCCCAGCGCATTCGCCGGGGGCAGATTTAAAAGGACCAATCCTGACCCAGGAATCCTCTGCTCTGGGGAGTTCAGGGAATGGACAGCCTGACTGGCCAGGGCGGTCCAGTCCCTGGAGTTTCTCCTATCAGGGGTGAGATCGTGTTGTTGCACCAATCAGCACATTCCCCTTCCCATTGGTCAGTCACCATTTAAATATTTTCCCGCCCGAACCACCAGTGCCTGTTATAGCCATTTACTAGCTTGGGTGTGCTTCTGAATCTCGTCTTAGTGTGTTTGATCCGGCTTCGTCCTTGACTACTCCTGCTCGCTGCCTGAACCGACCTTCTGCCTGTCTGACTTCGTTTCTGCTTAACCCCTTGGATACCAAGTTTCTGTGATCACCCGGCCTTGACCCTTGCCAGTCCCGACTACTCTTTGCCTTGCCCCTTGGTTTTGACGTTTACAGACTTTGGTGCATGAACTCCTGATTTGGGATACCCCGCAGTTCATCCGTCTTTATCGTAAGCCAGCAATCTTTGCGCCAGTAAGACCTGGGGGCAACCGAGTCTGGAGAGGCATAACCCGTGTCTCCAGCAAGCGGGGGCTTGTCTATAGGCACAAGAGGCGGTGAGATTGGGGATTGTTGGCTCACGAGAGAAGGGTGTCCAGCGGTCCCTGACAAGCATCTTAGCATTCCACGGGCAGCCAGAGGCCCACTGATTTACAGAACGCCGAAGGCCCAACTCAAGAGACGCCAAGCGGCAACCCCCGGGGGGACAATCGCCAAACCCATGGAGGGTTAGGATGTGCACCGCCTCATCCTCCAGGAGAAGGTGGAACAAACTGGTGTAGAGGCCACTGCCTCTATTTGTCAAGGGCATCCTGTCAAAGAGCCCAGACCTAGCAGGCCAAGGAAGGCCTGTACCAATACCTGAAGAAAGACAGGGACCGGAAGTACCCTGACCCACTCGGGGAAGAACCATCCAGCAAACACCGTCCTGCAACCAGAGGGACTACCTCCTGAATCCATCAGAACGAACCATGGTGCCTCCTGATAGGAGCAAGGTGCTGTGGCTATCCCCTCATCCAGGCGGGTGAGGGCGTCCCATCATGCTTGGGGGGTTTTTGAGAAGAAGTCGGTCTTAGCCCGACCAGAAGGCCCCTGACATTGTCTGCCTCTCCTGGGGCAGGAGTCTGTACCAGGCCCCGGGAGGGGCACCCCTGGTTCTTGCTTAACACTATGATATGGAGGGGGAGGGGTATCCCTGTTCCGAGGGGACCGAGATGGCCGTCCTTGATGGGGCGAATTGTCCTCTTTTTTAAACATATACAGACGGGCCCCAAACAGGCGTTGCCCTTTAAAGGGAAGCCCAGTCAGAGTCCTTTTAGCAGCATCGTCAGCCCCCCACTGTCGCAGCCAAAGCAGTCGACGTATAGCCGCCACTGGGGCAGAGGTCCTCGCACACATTCTGATGGTGTCATCCAGAGCTAAAAGGATAAATTTAACAAAAATATCACAACTGGAGAGTGCATTCAACACCTCCCAGGGTAAATCTTCAGGGTGATGCTCAAGCATCTGCCTTATGAGGGTTCTAGCGGCCACTGCAGTGATGGCCGCGGCACAGGCAGGATGCACAAGCAAAGGCGTGCAAAGCCAGCCTATCGATGCGCCGGTCCTCGACATCCCGAAGGGTGCTGTAGGCCGGGGCTGTGAAGAAGGGGTTAGGAACCCCAATGATCGGTGCGTCCACCACGGGAGACGATGACCAGCAATCAACCATCTCAGGGGGAAAGGGGTATTTCCTATCCCAGTCCTCTGGGATCCCTGGAAGTTTAGTGGGGGATTCCCACTCCTTAAGAACCAGAGCGTGGAAGTGAGCCTGCTCGAGAAATTCCAAACGCGCAGTGGCCATATGGAAGCTCTCCCCTCTCGCCTTGGGGACCGCGCCAGGGAGCGAAATAGCCAGGGCCTTAAAAATCCTAAGTAACATACTCTCAACATCAAACTGGCCCCAGTCATCTTGGTCAGAATCGTCGTGACTCCTCGGCCTCTCATCAGAGGAACCCGGATCAGAGAACAGATCTCCATCGTCAGAAGGAGCACTGTCACACGGAGAAGAGAGCTTCTCCGAACCCATAGCAAAGGCCGAAGCCGGGGGCGTCAAGGGCCGCTTCCTGCCAGGACCCAAGCGTTCGGTCAACCCCGTAACAATCTGGTCAAGTGTAGGCCGTCTAGAAGACAGGTCAGGTTGTAACTCCCCGCTGGAACATGACTCAACAGGAGTGAGATTTAGGCCAGGGGAAGAGGGAGGATAGGAGCGAGGTGCAGCCATAGGTGCTGCTCGCAGGGCCAGCGTTTGCTCGGCACAGGGCGCGCACACCCGTGCCCCGTCAGCATCAGCATGGGGGAGACCACACGCTATACACAGCCGGTCGTGTCCCAGAGGGACCCCGGTCACACAATCCTGAGATGTCTCCATATGGTGATTATCTAGGCGCAGTATGCCCGTAGGGATTTATGCACTAGGCAACCCTGGATGCCCCAGCGACCCGCTGATTAATGTGGGAGATTTGTAGGAAGGCCCGCTAATAACTATCTATGTATAAATATATATCTATATGTATAAGGATATAAAGGGCCGGGAGAAGCCGCCTGAGACTCGGCGTCTGAAAAACATAAGGTGAAAGAAGGTGTCAGGGCCATGCACCGCAGGAAGAATATAATGAGAAATCGCCCGCGAGGGCACTTACAGACCAAGGGAGGAGGGGAACAGCCGCCGCGAGCGCGCGTGCGAAGATCGTCAAAATGGCGCCCAGCGAACCTCGAAGGGCGGGCTCAATGCTCGGCCGTGACGCGGAGTGCGCCAAGACAAGTCCCCGCCCACCCCGAAGAGTGCGAAGATCTGAGTAAAAAATAAAAAGGCAAGGAAGAAATCACAAGGATATTGTAGCGAAAAAGTGCCGCGGGATCTAGCAACGCAGTAAACTATGTAGTAGTGGAAAACGGCGGCAGCCAAACAGAATAAGGAGCAAGCAGCGCGGCTCTGACACCCGGATGAGATAGAGGCAGAAATAAAGGCTTAAGCGTGACTAACAGTACACTGTCACACACCCCCCTTTCTTTTCCCCCTAACTAGTTGGGGAAAACGGGAGGGTGGCGACCCTGCAACAGGGTCCACCACTACTCAGGGCACGGGGCTGTAGAGCAGGAGGGGCATCCACTAGAGGCTCACCATTAGCCTTGACCGCCTACCCTATGGTGGGGGATTGCGGTGGAGCATGGCTCCGTTAAGCACCCAAGGTGCTGCCTACCTTCACCCGACCAACACAGCCCAGGCTGGGAGGCATAGTCTTCTCAAAGAGGAGGGGTGGAAATAGTCCCGCAGGGCCTCGGGCTGTAACGCCCAGCTCGCCTGTGAGACCGTGATACTTCATGTCTTCGCAGTTCAGCACTGCAGAGAAATCTGGGGATTTGTGGGAGGTCCCTCGGTATATGAAGGGCCGGGAGGAGCCTGATTTTGCATGTCTGCAGTGAACAGCGCCCTCTGGCGGAGGATTACCCATGTGTAAGTATTATAGATGGAGCAGGACGTGCTGTATGCTTAGAATATGCAGAGATAACATTCCATGTGTGGGCCAATGGGTCTATGAGCACTATTACTAGGTATTACTATTACTAAACGTTACTAATTTTTCAACGGAGAGTCATCAAAGTTAACAATTTACAATGAACGCTGGAATCCTTGTACCTGAACACCTCTGAGAGTAGAGCACAGGGACTGATGAGACATCATAAATGACCTGGTTGACAGCAGTGTTACAAAGGCAAAACTAAAAGCTTTTTTCCCCTACTTTAATGATAATGATTTGTGTTCTTACGCAAACCTAAACAAACATATTACAATTCCTGTGCAAAACATAATGGAGCAGATTTATATGCCAAATTCCAGCTTTATTTCTTGTCTCTTTACAAAATTTCTCTGTAAGCAGCCATGCTCAGCACAAGGTGGAGGAAGCAGATTATTCATTGGCGAGACATGGCAGGATGGCAGACTTTGGAATGGGAGAACATCCAAGACTTCTCTGACTGTTAGAAATATGCCACCTAGAACCTACAAAGAAAATGTATAAAAATGAATGTGTTACACAGTATCAGTCAGATAAGGCAATTCCAAGCCCAATTACAACTGACCCTGACCAGTGGTGTAGTGGGGCCGAAAATCAGCCTAGGACTTCACCTTCTCCTGGGCAACCCATGTCCAGACTGCAACATTCCCCCCTGTTGTTCTTCCCAGCCAATCAGTTAGTGCTTTAATACTGCAGTGTGTTCTGGCTGGTGGGACACATTAGGGTCAGGTGCAGGGGTCTAGGGGAAGAATAAGAAAGTAGGGATTGAATGGAGCTGTTACAAGCAGCTGTCCTGTCATCCCAACATCCCCAGATCTCCCTATGTCCAGTAGACCTGTGACCTTGACAACCCTCCCACCCTTTTCAGGATATAAAATAAATAACTCTGCGAACCTTTTTGTAGATGTTGAGCCCTGGGGGATCAGATTGATGGTCTTGTCATCTCATTGCTGTATTTGTGTTGCTGCAAAAATGTGCAATCTGCACACAAGCAAGAAAGAGCACAATATGCAAACTTCTGTGCACATTGTGTGTGTGCACACTTCGTCGTGCAATGTAAAAATAAGTTCATATACACAGTGATGTTTGCAACGGCTCGTTCCAGGTATTCATTTTAATGGTCATGCATGAACCCTTGTGCATTGCGCAGACAAGTTTTCATGTGGATATGCCTTAAAATAGGATCAATTATCATTGCCGACCCCAAACTCAAAATTCACAGATTGTCCCCTTGCTGCTCGCCTCTTGACCTCTGTTTTGGATTTTTGCCTGCCGGTTGTGACAGAACATATCCGAGGTGTAGTTTATTTCTCTATGTGTGTATGTTGACGTGTGTATCGTTGTGTGTCTATATATATACCCTGTTTCCCCGAAAATAAGACACTGTCTTATATTAATTTTTCCCCGGAAATATGGCACTTGGCCTTTTTTTCGGGGGATGTCTTGACAGAAGACAGGCAGCGTGCGTCTCCTCCACCTCCCTGGAGCTCCCCCTTTACGTGCCCCGTCATTACGCCCCCTAGTGGTTACAATACAATTTTCGGGGGATGACTTATATAACGATATCCTCCGAAAGCAGGCACTAGGCCTTATTTTCGGAGGATGTCTTATTTTCGGGGAAACAGGGTATATATGCACAAGCCAACATAGACATATACGGATAGTTTGTGTTTTTCAGCCTCGCTGACCCCTCTGCTCTGTATACCTCTCATGTCTCCCACCTCCTCCCTGCCTGCCATAAAAGCCCCTGCATGCAAACAGGATCAGCTGGCATGACATTCCTTTCATGAAATGTCCTCCATCCCTCCTCCCTTTGGAATCCCAGGACAAATGGGGGATATCATATGGAACTTTCAGCTACCCAAAGATGGAGAATCCCAAATATACCAATCAGACAGTGGGTGACTACAATCGCTCTGCCCATAGGAGTTACAGGGAATAAGGTGAGCTTCAGAATGGGCAGAGGGACACTCAAATTTTACCATCAAGAGTGACACACGCTCCCTTTTAACATCTAAGGAGAAGACCAGAACGCACGTGAGTACAGAGATACAATTGGGTGGATCGAACCACATCCCAGACAGACTCCTAAGTATTATGCCATTTTTTTATCTTTTGCTATTTATCTTATTTACTGTGTTTTATCACCTTGCACCGTTTTTCTTGTTGTTTTGTTTTCTGTTTTTTTAAATACATTCTAAAAATACAGCAGAGGGTAACTGATGCTCTAACTTAAGGATCTAAAAAGCTCACGCTAGTTCTTAAGAGCCTGGCTACATTACTTGCCTAGGACACTCGATTGCTCCCTGCCTGGAAGTGGTTGTGGGTCAATCGATTCGTTCTATCAAAGTGTTGAGTTCTGGAGAGTTTTCGCCAGTGCCTGTTTTGCACAGCTGTAAGATCCTGGTATCCTGAAATAAGGATTCTACTAAAGATCCAGTGTGATAAAGGTGCAGTGATGAGGAGATGAAACCATTGTTTTTAATCCCAAGCAGCTCAACAGTCCATAAAAATACAGTGATTAGCTCCCAGCGGGGAAGTGGAAAGATTGAGGGCACATGATTAGCATTTCTTTTTAATAAATCCCAAAATCTCAGGTCTGCTATAACTTTAATACAGAACAACTTACACTTGCTGACAGAGCTATGTTGTAATGAGCTTGACTTCCACGTTTCTTACCTCTATGATGCTAACACAGGAATGGACAGGCAGTCTGCCATGTGCTTGAATCTTGTGATGACCTCAGCTTCTGCTTGACCGGATTTAGCTGTAACAGATGTAAGCCGTTAGATGCTGCTGGAGCATATTGAAACCATCAACATCCACTTTTAGACAGCAATGATGGTCTGTCACCCCCCCCTCCCTAACCTTTAGCCAAATGATAAATACTCTATTGGCTGCCGTGTGAGAAAACAGTCAAACTCCCCTCTTTTCCCCTGCTAGCTGCCCTTCCTGTTTCTGAGGTCGAATGTCTGTCGATTCGCCATTCAGGATCGAATAAGTGGACATGCCTAGAGCACAGCGTTCCATTTGTTGTTACTGAGTGGGGAGTTCCAATCAATGCCTTGGCACACTTCCTCTTACATGAGACTACAGGCGTACAACAGGATGTTGTGGGAGTCTCAGTCTGCCCGAGGAAAGGAGGTAAGTATTCCTTTGTTTTTTTTTTTTGGCCTGAACATAATCTTTAATGAACTCTCCATAGAAAAATGTTCTTTTCATTTTTAGAAAAATTTCCTCTGTTCGGGAAAATCTTTCCACCTTCTCCAGGTACCGACAACGCAAGTATATATTTTGTGCTTGATTGTGTCTTAAAGTGAACTTCTGGTCAAATAAGCACCAGTCACGATCCATCGCCTCTTTGGGCATCTTGATTGGGAATGTCAGTCAACGTCAAAACCTTATGGAATCCCAAAACAACTTGAGCTGCATATTTACCACGTGATCACGGCCTGCCACTGTGCAAGGGGCAGCTCATGACCACCGAAGGGTCCTTTCACACCTCTGTAGTACTTTTGCTTGCATTGTCTTTCTATACATTTCTATGGAAATGTAGTTGCGATGCCTATTTTTACACTGCATACTGGTCTTTTCCAAACACAAAACTGAGGTGTGAAAGGGCCCTTAATGGTTGCCAGTCGTGATGTGCTGATACAGCTGTTAATGAGCAGGAATATAGAAGTGAGTATTATTTATATGTCTATAGTAGTGCAAATCCTCCCTCTCAGGACTACCAACCCTTGCAATATTGGGCTAATGTTTACCAACACCAGGCTCTTCCTTAACCATGGAGATGCCTATGCCTATGGCTGATACACTGTTTTAGTACACTCAGGATGGGAACATACACTAATATACACTAAACAAAATAACATATTGTACCTCTGTTCTATTGCAATGCATACAAGTTAAAATAGCCTAACAATAAACAGGCATCTTAAATCAGAATGCCTGGGGGGTGGGGGGTGGAAATGAGTGATAAATAGGCCTATGGACCCCTGGAGTCTGTAAATAGCCACATTATATTGGGTCCGTTTCTATGTATCAAGTGAGTGAACAGACACTTACAAAAGAGGACAACAAAATATTTTTGCTCCTTTTCATTTCCAACCCAGAGGATTAGGGAATCCCCCAAGGGATGGTAGAATTTCATCTCCATCAGACTTTCTTCACCTGCAAAGATACAAAATACACAATTTAAAGTAGACCTTTAGAAACATAACTGCCAGTCCATTAATAGAGGGGCATACCCCCAGTTAGCCCAAGACCATGCAGCACTGATATTTACCACTGTCACATTAAGTCCTACAGCAGGCATTCACATGAAAAGTAGCAGCCAAGCAGGCTCACGGGGCCTGCAGGTGCACACCGATGTGCATGCCTACTGGGCTAACCCAACAGGCTGCCTTAGGTCATGTGGACAGTGAGTAATGGTAGGGAGTGCTGAAGTGGTAAGTACCACCCCTGTGCATGGAGCGTAAGTGGGTCTCCAGTCTGTTTGGTCTAAAGGTCCTCTTAAAAGTGGCCCATATCCATTTTCTGCATAATTTGACCAGATTGCTGGAGCATCCAGATTGATGGAGCAACCTGTACATTGACCCCTGCAGCCCTTACCTGAACCTTGATTAGTCAGCAAAATGCAGCCCTTCAATTGACCGGCAGTGGTCACATGGTCCAGGTTTGACCGGCGGTTGGGAACAGAAAGAGATCCTTGACCACGTGATTGCCGTAGGACAATCACAGGCCACATTTCGCCGGCTCAGTTAAAGCTTGTATGGGGTCTATGCCCAAGTAGGGCTCCAGCAATCTGGATGCCCCATCGAGCTTGTCACAATGCGGTCCCACACCCATTATGTAGAAAATGGGCATGGGGCTGCTTTAAAAGCATTGTCCAGCAAAAGGTTAAATCTTTCCACAGAGCTCCTCCCGGGACTGGGAAGCTGAGTACAGTGTTTGTTTTCGCTGTCAGTCAATGATTCATCTTCTGTGGGCATCATTTTGTAATCCTTCCTCTCCCTCCCCCTGCCCATCGTCCTCCAATTGTGTTTCTTGTCCGATACAGTGGACTGTCCATTCATTTTTATTTGTTTGGCTCCCCACCCCTGCCCCTCCCTCCCTTTAACTCTCCCCCTCCCAAGGTGATCTCAGGCTGATAGAACACTGCTCATATCTCATGAAAGGGCAGCTGCATGAGGACAGCCCCAGCATCAGAGCACACAAGTAAAAAAACGGGATAAGAGTAGTCCCTATGCTGCCACTATGCTGATGTAAGATTATACCATGCTCAACTACAGAGAAAGCACCCACCCCACTGCTCAGGAGATTTATAAATAGCAGATGACAGAAATAGTACATTTTCCCAGTTTCAGGGGCCTTTGTTTTAAAAAAATGTAAAAAACTAGAAACATTAAGAACTTTGCGGCTAACTGAAATCGTAATTTATTTGCCTGACTGGACAGTGACTTTAATAGTCAAGGTCAATCCCCATTAGATATGCAGGGATCCCTCTAGGCATCAGGCTCTATTTAGGTCCTTCTCTCCTTAGACATTTACAAATCTCCCTAAAACCAATCCAGACCCCCCTTTAGCAATTGCTCATCTTCCTATTTGTCATTTGGATCTCCATTTGGCATTCTTGGACCCAGTTCTCATTAGCAATTCCAAATGCCTAATACCATCCCAATCACACTTTTTTTTCCCCCAGTTACAGTACCTGCCAAGATTGGCTTATTAGAATCTTCCTACTCCCCCCCCCCCCCCCCATGGACCCCTTTGTTCTGCTGCGAGCAGGATTGGAAAAAGAGCCAAAAATCAGCCTGGGACTTCACTGGCCTTGGCCGGCCCCTGAGCAACTGAGCCCTTCCCCAGGGTTCTTGCAGAGGCTATAGCACTGCAGAGGCAGATTGTGGGCTGGTTTGATATTGACATTCTAAAAGAGATGATACTAAAGCATTATAAAGGCAGATACAGTGACAAGGGTGGAGATGGTGCCCACAGCCTTGATGCTGAGGCTATAGTATTGCAGGTTCAATACATGTGCGAGGGGGTACAATGAGGGTATTAGGGGAAGGAGGGTCAGAGGGGAACATGGAAATAAAAATAGCTGAGGCACTGTTCAAAGAGGATTGAGTGAATTCTGGCAAAGTGTCTGGGTGAGGTGCCAGTCCATTTGGCACTAAAGCAGTATGGTCCACCAGAAAGTCTCCACGTACTTCCCTATAGCCAATCTTCTCCTGCATGAGGGGAAGCATTACACTGCAGATCAAGCTTCTTTTCTGTGCCTAAAGTAGCCCTCCGCCACCACCAATTATTGGTGGGGGACCATAGGTAACAGTGCTACAACACTGCTGCAACTAAGGTTGCCTACTGGATAAGGAACCGGCTGCAATATCATATGTGCTGTGGATTCTGATCCTCCATTGTTGAGATCTATAGAAGGAAAGTAGTGAGTATGACTAATCGTGGTGGAGCTGATGCTTAAAGTTGACTCAGTCCCTTTCATCTTCAGGGAAAAAATTCCAAGGGAGGGGTTACTAGGTCCACTTCAAGTTATTTGGAACCCAATGACCTAACAATACATAGACTAGGGGGAATGCAAGGGAATTATTGACAGCCTCTGCTAGTGCTTTCATTAGGATGGCAGCCATACTTGCTAAGACCATTTTGGTCATGCCGGGGCCCCGTTACTAATGACACCATCAATCTCATCCTACCTTTGGCATATCGGAGCCGCCTTTCCTTTATCTTCACGGCAGGAATTTCCCTGAAATTATAGGGAAAATAATTTCACATTGTAATTACTTGTTAATTAAATAGTTTAAAAAGTTTTAATTCAGATGAATAGATTATTGAGATTGGACCGAGGAACTTACTTTAACGATAGTAAAGTATATAATGATAAAGGCCCCGTATAATCAAATAATGATTTTTTATAGTAAAAGAGTAATGCTATTTAAAGATCATATGTATATAATGCTCCAGGTCCCCTCCTCGTCCCCAAATAATCCAGCTTCATTAGGAAAATGGGGGCATTTATTAAAACTGTAACCTTTTTCATTGACAAAATAAAACAAAATGACTTGAAACTATTGTAACAGGCTGTTACAATTGTAACATGGACTTTACCTACAGAACTTAGGTCAAACCTGCCAGAGGCTCCTTGCTTACCCGATCCTGCAGCACTGATCATTCTCCTGCAGCCCTGGTACCAGGGCATCTGTTGCATACAAGGAGAGGACAAGGTGTCCATTTTTTTCTATAAGTGCTCCGGCCACTAGGAACCTAGAAGTGCAGCACCAGACTTGAGATTCCAGTGCTAATAGAGAGCGTTGGTCACCTCCGGTGAGGTGAAGGTAAGCAGTGGGCTACTCTGGAATCTCTGATGTTTATTGGAAAAGGCAATGAAAGCAGACAACCTCCTCATACATGAGGAAGAGGGATTGGAAAGTTAATAAAAACTCCCTTAACTTGGCTTGCCTGCCCCCACCCCTCCTCCCCTCCGTATGAAACTCGGGCACCCCTCTGGTCCCTTGGAGCCGTCAGGGCAGCCCCATCTTTAGCCATTAAACAGACACCGTGCCCCTCCAGTCTTGCACCTGCACAATGTAATTGCATAGGCTGCAATGATACTTGGAGCAAATGGCACAGTATTTGGAGAGCGGCCAGCAGAGTAGTTGGAAGACTTTGAGTCATGTTACTGTGGCTAAAAACATAGCTCTCACTCACAGGTGGCTAAGGTGGGTGCGGGGATAGGAACTGGAAATGCAGTAGGATTTCTGCATTTCAGAAAATGCCGACATCCAAAAGGTAGTGCTTGGGGGGCTGAGTAGTTATGCCGGGAAGCCTTCAGTGGGTCTATTTTTCCTCTTTAAAGCTAACTACAGTTTACTAGAGGTTTTGAAAGTTTACTCATGGTCCTTATTTTGTAAGGGGGCCTCTAGAATTATATGCAGATGGTTTAAATGCATTAAAGAGGCATCCTTCCTTAACTCAAAGGAAAAAAAGAAAACAATATTTGCCTAAAAAATTAGAAAAACACAATATTCTGCAGATGTTTGGTGGTCCTCCATACAATTTAGTGGCATTTTGTTGATTTCACACAACCCCCCCCCCCCCCACCCATAAACCTAAATACAATTTGGATGATGGTGTCATTCATTTTTGACATGAAGTGTATGTGAATCCAAGGTTTTGTCTTACCAGTTGCCATCAGTGAGAACCACCTCTCCATCCTTAACAACAAATTGTATTTCAGGTGGTAACAACCAGTTCTCTTTGGGCACATTAGAGGCAATAGAAACCAACTTCCACTTGCCAGCAATCTGATAAACCAGAGAAAACAGCGGCTCAGATGAGAGAGATCGAGGAGACAGATATTGACAGGCAAAACCTGGTGAAGATCTAAAACTGAGCTCTGTACCAGCCCATCATTTATTGGCCATGATATCTAATTACTGTCTGCTTTCTTTTGTATTACAACATCCTATATTGGGATGTCCTGCTGTGTGACACCCCCTCTGTGTTGCCAGTAAACTTTGGTGAACTCAATTGTGCCGCTGGGTGTGGCTTTGTCGGTGGATCAATCCGTTTTTATTTGAAAACCGGGCCACCGCCGAGCCAACACCAGCGTCCAAGGTACTAGAGCTAGGGAGGTGGATGGTACTGGGATTTAAAAAATGGGACATCCTGCTTTGGAATACCTTAAACCACATGTGTCAAACTCAGGCCCAAGGGCTGGATGCTGCCTTACAAGTCTCTTTATGTGGCCCTCAGACAGGTACCAGAAAGAGGTGGCTGGACGGTGCCCCTTCTAGCCAGCCCAGTCACTCCAAGACCTCTCACACCAGGAGCACGTAAAAACATTATAGATTTATTTGAATCCTTTAAAATATGCAACATCTAGATGAACACATAAAATCACACGTTTTGGATAGTGTTGGGCAAACCCGAACCGCAAAGTTTGTGTTTGTGCCTAACTTTGCGAGTTCGGGTTCCCAAACCCGAATAGCGACTTCAGCCAGAAGACTGTGTTTGAGTTCAGCGTTCAGCCTGAACCCGGAAAAGCTGAACGTGGAAAAGGTGACTTAACTTAATGCAGAGGGTGCTGCAGGAAGCAGTTGGACACTTATGTGAGCCTGGGATCCAGTCCGCGATCCGGCTGTCAATTTGGCTACGGCTGGGGCTCCTGAAAGTTGTCTGCCGCTCCCATGAGTGAGGACACTGGCAGCTGGCTTTAGAAGCGCTGCTAGCTGCTGCCAGTGTCCTCAGTCATGGAAGTACCAGCCCTCTTTGTGGAACCCCGACTGTAGCCAAATTGACAGCAGGAACGCGCACCAGATCCCCGGCTCACGTAAGTGTCCAGCCACTTCCTGCTGCACACTCTGCAATAGGTAAAAGCGCCCCAAGCTTAATTTTTTTTACAGTCCCTGTGGTGATTTTGCATCTTGGGAGAAAGAATTACCCCCCCCCCCCCCCCAAAGTCTGGGTCCCCATTGATTTCAAAAGGGACCGGGTTCAGCTTAGGTTCCGGTAACCGAACCAAACTTTTGTTCAAAGTTCGGCCGAACTTGCTGAACCCCAACCAGTAGGGGTTCGTCCAACTTTAGTTCCGGACACCGCTTGCGCTCTTAGTCAGATATTTCCTCATTTTAAAAAATGCCTGTACCTTATTCTCAAACCTTACCTAGAGGACTTCCAACCTCAAAACCCAACTAGTTGTGCATGCTGAGGTAGAGAAATCAACAAACTTTAGTAAATGTGGAGAACTCAAATGGCAACATTTTAATGAATAATCACCCCCTTAATGTTTTCAATGTGGCACAGTGCGCTCACCTACCTTGTCAACATCTAAAAACGCGACTTCATTAGGCAAATCCGAGCATGAAGGAGCTGAAAATTTTAAGAAACAATTATTCTTTATAAATCCAACTTTAGAGTGAGAAAATTACAGTGTAACTACCGGTACACAACATAAGGCAACATTTCCTTGAACCCCCTCAAATTATAATCAGCCTATCATGAACATGGTTAATTCTACAAGGCTTCAGGTCCTTCTCAGGGAGACCAACAGTGGCTCTGGAATAGGTTGTACTTTAGTACTCTATAGGGCTAGTTACGCTTATGGTAAGAGCAGTGGTGTAACTAAATATGACCGGGCCCAGCTGCAAACAATAGATAGGGCCCCATCATGGCTCACGCAGTAATCTTTTACCAATTTAACTGAATTAGATACAGTTAGACAACTGCTGTTGTGAGCGGATATCTAATATAATAGGTTTGAGGTACAACAATGGTGGGCCCATTGACCTCATGGGTAAGGTTGCCACCTGGTCTGTATTTTTTTTACTTTACTGGCCACTGGACTGGCAGTGCTGGTATTTGTTTTTTTTTTAAGGTAATTGAGGATGGTAAAACTATACCCACATTTAAAATTACCAGTAAAAAAAAAAAATACCAGCACTGCCAGGCCAGTGGCCAGTCAAGTAAAAAAAAAGTACAGGCCAGATGCCAACCCTACTCATGCGCCCCGATGCGGCTGCAACCTCTGCAGGCCGCGGTAGTTATACCACTGAGTAAAAGCATGATTTGTAATCTCAATTTAACTGTTAGCGTGCTTACCTGTATGCCTCCTGATCACTATGTTTTTATAGTTATGACAGTTCGCATACTGTACAAAGCTAATTATTTCCTCTGAGGAAGGGGTCTGGTTTGCACGGCCTGTAATAAAAAAAAAAAAAAAAAACACAACATTGTATTACTAGATAAAGATTAAAAAAAACGTACTTAGCCTATTTACAGTCTATGGCAATCAGTGATGTAATATATGTGAGGGAGCTTAAAGTGGACCAAAACCCAGGATTTTGGCTATCCCGGGTCTTGGTCCACTTCCCTGGGGCACCCTGATCAGGGGTGCCCTGCTGCATGAAACCCCCCAGAACCTCTCACCTTCCTCTCCTCAGTATGTGATGCCACTGAGGCAAGATGGTGGCGCCCATATACTAGAGTCCTGAACAGAGTTGCAGCCCAGCGGGGGAAAGAATTATAAGTGACTAAAAACTTAAAATATATTCATTTTAGATTCTGGGGAATAGTTTTTTAAGGGTTTGGACTTTTCATTAAATGATGCTGAAGGTCTGCTTTAAACCATTGTAGTAACATTGTAAACAACTTTTTTGCAGATAAGCCCATTGACATACATTGATTGATACATAGTTACTTGTTTCCTTTCCAGCAGCTGGTGATTCAGCTTTGTGTGTGACATGCCAGACATGCCTTTTTCTGAGCTAAGTTTTATGAGGGCTGCTTATAACAAAGTCCAAGCTCCAGACAGCTTGCATTGTGTGGAGAAACATTATCACACAGATATACTGCAGCCATGATGATCTTTAATGCAGCCAGCATTATCTTCTTCTAACACTGGCTGGTTGAGCTGATCCTAAGGAAGCTCCCAGCTCAACTGCAATGTGTGCTAGCGAAAGTTCTCCCCCATTCCACCACTAATGTGTAATCATGTGTAGTCAGGGCTCAGGTGCCATCCAAGATGGCAGCTTCCATGTAATTTTAGGAGCACAGCTATTCCACAACATCTGCATGGGTTAAGCCCTCTAATGCAGCACACACCACTGATCATCAAAGGGGGGCTTTAGGTGAGCAAAAGACCAAAACCCTCTGGAGCACATCCCCCTCTGCGCCCAAGTATCTCAGACCATGCAGCTGGCCTTTCTTTGGCCCGTTTCTTTAAAAATAAAAGAAATCCCTGACTTTCTTCTAGTCCAAGTAATGCTCTGAAGGGAAGCCGTGGATTTGCCCGTGGGCATCAAAAGCACCATGGGAGCTGCCTGGAAAGGGGAGGTTTTAGGTAATCCTGTGGGTTTCACACAGCTGGGCATCCCGATTTGGGATGTCCCTTGGAAAGGCTTGGGATGGTGTGTCCACATACTTCTGGCTGTGGCAAAACAATACAGATGGATACAAGGAGCAATACGTACAATTCAGGTAGCGCCTGACTGGGATCATTTCCGGTGAGAACATAATGCAGTTGGGGCTCACCCGGTAGACGTGGGTCCTTGTGCCTTGAGGAGTATCTGCATTGAGAGACAACATGTGCATAGATCAGTGCTGCAGAGCATAGACATTGTGCATCACATTCATCATCAGTGAATAGTGGATTATGCAACATCCTAACCAGGTGCGATACCGACCGTGTTTGTCGCTTTTTTCCCCGACACCTTTTTACATATAATAAATATACAATGTTATGGATTCTTTACAATATTAATTATTTTTGTGGGGGTGGTGTCTCTGTTTGTGTCTTGGGAGGGTGACATCTGAATCGGTGATGCCCCTGCAACCCCCAAATCCCGCATCTCAGGACTCAACCCTCCTTCCACTTCTCTTCCGGGTCCTGGACCCACAGGACCACAACAATCGGCCGCTGATAGCCACCCGGGTCTGAGACCGGCCAGCAGTGGATCCATTGCCAGAGGTGAGTTTTTGGGGCCTGTTGGATTGCAGGGGACCATGCGGAACAGGGCAACACCGATTAGGTGTTACTTTTTCCTTTATATAGTATAAAAGAAGTTTAAACCGGACCAACACCATTATTAATATCCCCCTCGCACCTAACTGCACATAACGCTGAGAATACTCACCTTCATTAAGAGCCAGCACCGGGAAAGGAGTCCCGGACGGTCACATGGGCAGGTCCTGCCCATCGGCCAATCGTGGGACACATTTAGATTTAAGTATTACATTTACATTCAGAGCCTGTGCACAGAAACATTATGGCAAACTGTATTGTCTATGGCCCTTATTTATGAAGGAATAGCGACAGGTAGCGACTGGTGAGCGACCGGTAATGACGGGCACCGCCAAGAGAACGCCGGCTCCCCACCACAATCACACATTTATCAAGGCAATCCTGCTTAGCGACTGATATAGCGCCAGATAGCCACTCATTCATCATTATTCCAGCCTCAGCCCACAGCGCCAGCGTCCGACATTGAACAGCGACAGGTATGACCTCTCGCTACCTGGCGCTCTCCAATGCATTTCAATGGAACAATCTTTAAATATTCATAATTAATTGTTATTACGGTAATTTTTTTTTTTTTTAAATGTGAAAAATTCTGTGGCCACTTCTGCCATGTTAGTTAATTTTTTTAAGGTAAAAAAAAAAAGAAATTTGTGCAGAATTGATATTACAGGTCTGATATTATTGTATTCATATTACTAAATTCTTTCCAAATTTTTTTTTTTTTGGTTTCCAAAAATTTGGTGGTTTGGGGGTTAAAAAACTACTTTTAACACATCGCCACCAGCGCTCTGGGGTTTAAACATGCATTTCACAGCGCGAGAATTTTTTGAGCGTGATTTTTTGATGAATGTGGTGGGAGCCGGTCGCTCTGACCAGTTGCTATCATGCGCGGAACCTGTCAAATAGCAACTCGTCATCCCGTATTCAACATTACTGCACACCGACTCAGTCGCTATCAACAACCGAACAATGGCCAAGCACAGCGACTACTAGCGGGCGCTGTGAAAATACTGCTACAGTCGCTCAACTGTCGCTACCTGCTGCAATTAATGAATCGGCCTCCCCGTGTGTGCACTCAATTTCCTGTTAAAGCGGACCAAACCCCATATTTTTAACTAGCATCCCCTGATTTGCTCCCCCCACGAATCTTTTGCTGCTGCTGCTGCTGCTTAACTCTAATCCCAGATAACGGCACCTGTTTTAGCTGTAAAGCTCCGCTTCCTCCATTTATTGCCACTGCTGTGTGTGTGGCAATTATGTCATTGCCACACCTATGTAATGACTAATCACCTGTCATCTCACAGAGAGGGACAGCAAAAAAAAAGTGTTGATAAGCGAAAATACCCATTTCTAGTTGTACACCCTAAGAATCGAGGGTCGGCAGGGGCTTTAGTCAAAAGTATTTCACAAGTTCAGTGGGCTTTGGGCCACTTTAAATGTGTATGCCAGTCGGAGCCTGCACAAAATGGTAAAATTTTATCCTTTAGCTGTAGCATCCCCTAATTTGAACTTCATCAAGTGCCTCGCAGATCCTATCTGAAGTTAGAACTACTTACCCTATTACTACCTTCTTTAGTGTACTCAGTTCTGTCTCATCAGTTTTTTGTGGGTGCGCATGAGAAACAATGAATACATTGCTTGGCCACCAGGATTAACGCAAAGGAACAAAGCCTTAGCAGCAGGAAAGGGAAAGTCCACTTTCATTGGCATTTTTGAAAGTGAACATTTTTTGGTGCCAATGCACCTCAACACCATATTACTCCAGTAAATACTTTATTCTACCTTATTCAATGAAAAATAGTACCTTAAGGACATCATTTTTAGCACCCCAAAAATATAAGCTTTCAAAAATGTCATTGAAAGTGGGGGTTGATATGGGTTAAAGAGCTCTAACTTTTTTTTGGACTACTTCTGATGCTGGTGGAATTATTTTAGTGTTAGGCATACCTCCTACCTTTTTTGGGTGGAAAAGAGGGTCATTTATTAAAACAGGCCACACTCCCTCATTGAGGGATGGATAGGATATAGGGTGCAACAGTTAAAACAATATAAACACATTGAAAGTGTAAATGAATAATTTACTGATGCAGATCTGCATGTGACACCTCAAAGAGGGACAACTGAAAACAACGAGGGACGGGGGAACATGAACTCAAAAGAGGAACATTCCCTCTAAACGAGGGACAGTTGGGAGGTACGGTGTTAGGAGCTTTTTTGTTTAAAAACCCAGCTAGGCGAAAAAAATAATTCTTTTAGTGGTTTGGGTATTATGTTGGAGAAGGTCTTCAGGTCTGACCAGCATAGAAGAAGCATAATTAATGTTCTACTTGTTGTCTTTTTCAATATGTATTACCTTTGTATAAAATATGGCCACTATCCTCGTACACCTCAATGTCCTTTGACTCCAGTAAATACTTTATTCCATGGCTGAAAGACAAAAGCAAGACTAACGTCATTGCCCCCATTGCAAGACCTCCAGCCCGCTGCCCATTTACATCACACATTTAACCATGCATGACAATAGAAATTATGGGGTTATTTAAGAGACGCCAAGGCCATGTAGTGCCAGATGAGTGTCAGGTCCTGGTGCAAAAGGTGTATTTATCAATTCAAAAAGCCAGAGTGCCTGTGATTGTGCCAGGTAGTGTCCCATCTAACAACAGCGCCGGCGATGGGATGAGTGTAGGTTCCCTACAGTGCCAAATAGGACCAAGTGCTTGCCCTGCACTGTGTGGCCTTATCCCATAGATTTCAATGGGCTGGGTTGATTATAATTATTTAGGCATTTTATATATTTCTTTTTCTTTTGGCTGGTGCATGTGCCACTGGATCCCTGGGCTGGTTGGGATTATTTTTGGATGCATTTTTTTAAGAACTTTTGTGTTGCTCTGCAAATTTGTGATTTGGGCCATGAGAAAGCTGTGTCATGTCCCAATGCAATTCCCATTTTTAAATAAAATAAATACATTTTAGGACCCTAATAAATTACAAATTGAGATTCCAAGAGGCGCTGTGTTTTGAGTCCCTCTGGGCGCTCCTGGACGTCGCTAGGTGTCACTAGTGCATAGGCGTGTAACAGCAGTGTACTGCAAACACTGCCTGGCCGGAAGCACTACAGCTGATGCAGGAAGCCTCAAGCTGATGTTGCGGTGCAGGCGCTGCCAAGTCTCTTGGACGAGGCGCCCCAGTACTGCCCGCACCCTTAATAAAAAAATTGGCCTCCTCGTTTTTTTTTCTTTCAACTGTGTATGTTGATCCGGTTTAAAAGTCCAGGAGGGAGATATTAGGGAAAAAATAAACTAGGGGCCAGTAAAAACTAAGTAAGGTAAATGTTTTGTATGTTGAAACAGTAAGAAGCTCTATGCAGGCAGAGAGGACCAACAATGAATTATTTCTGCAAGCCACGAAAACCTGAGGAGAACTTGAATTTAGAGTCAGATCAGGCAGCCATGAATCTGTGGAGGGAACTGAAGGCCCAGGTACCTACACTGCTCTGAGGTCAGTTTTGTAACAGATTTGCCTTAAGGGGTAAATTGTTAAGAACTCCAACTACAGGAGATGCTGAACATGTTGTGCATGATGGTCCTGCTTCCTGGCCTTTTACATTATAGCTTGTATTTCATTTGTTTTACTGGTCATAACTAGAGATGAGCGAGTAGTGAAATATTCGAAATTTCGAATTTCGATTCGAATAGACCGCGTTACTCGACTACTCGACCGATTATCGAATCCCATTATAGTCTATGGGAAAAAAATGCTTGCCACTTGGAAATCTCAATTCGACCACTTGGAGGTCACCAAGTCCACCCTGAAACATCAGAAAATGATGCCAACACTGCTGGAATGCAACTGGGACAGCAGGGGAAGCATGTCTGGGTGCATATAACGCGCCCAAGTCGCACTATTACGCCACTATCACAGCCTCTCAACAATACACTCCAAACACAATATAACTTCTACGTAAAGTGAGACAAGACAAGGAAACCTTTCCTCTACATTGCCATGGACCCCAAGCCAAACTGTACAAAAAAGAAGAACAAAATTCTGCACCCCTTAAAATCACGTTGCCTAATGACAACCACAGATGGCATAGGCAAGGGGGAAAATAAATAGACCCCACCCCTAATTGTCATTGTGTGTGTGTGTGTGAGATGTGGTCAGACATGTCCTCTTGTGTCTTTGTGTCACCCCAGCAGTAAGGGAAGCTTAAAGGAGGAGGTTTGTTACAGTGTGTTACCCCAGCAGTAAGGGAAGCTTACAGGAGGAGGTTTGTTACAGTGTGTCACCCCAGCAGTAAGGGAAGCTTAAAGGAGGAGGTTTGTTACAGTGTGTTACCCCAGCAGTAAGGGAAGCTTACAGGAGGAGGTTTGTTACAGTGTGTCACCCCAGCAGTCAGGGAAGCTTACAGGAGGAGGTTTGTTACAGTGTGTCACCCCAGCAGTAAGGGAAGCTTACAGGAGGAGGTTTGTTACAGTGTGTTACCCCAGCAGTAAGGGAAGCTTAAAGGAGGAGGTTTGTTACATTGTGTCACCCCAGCAGTCAGGGAAGCTTACAGGAGGAGGTTTGTTACAGTGTGTCACCCCAGCAGTAAGGGAAGCTTACAGGAGGAGGTTTGTTACATTGTGTCACCCCAGCAGTCAGGGAATCTTACAGGAGGAGGTTTGTTACAGTGTGTCACCCCAGCAGTCAGGGAAGCTTACAGGAGGAGGTTTGTTACAGTGTGTAACCCCAGCAGTCAGGGAAGCTTACAGGAGGAGGTTTGTTACAGTGTGTCACCCCAGCAGTAAGGGAAGCTTACAGGAGGAGGTTTGTTACAGTGTGTTACCCCAGCAGTAAGGGAAGCTTAAAGGAGGAGGTTTGTTACATTGTGTCACCCCAGCAGTCAGGGAAGCTTACAGGAGGAGGTTTGTTACAGTGTGTCACCCCAGCAGTAAGGGAAGCTTACAGGAGGAGGTTTGTTACATTGTGTCACCCCAGCAGTCAGGGAATCTTACAGGAGGAGGTTTGTTACAGTGTGTCACCCCAGCAGTCAGGGAAGCTTACAGGAGGAGGTTTGTTACAGTGTGTCACCCCAGCAGTCAGGGAAGCTTACAGGAGGAGGTTTGTTACAGTGTGTTACCCCAGCAGTAAGGGAAGCTTAAAGGAGGAGGTTTGTTACATTGTGTCACCCCAGCAGTCAGGGAAGCTTACAGGAGGAGGTTTGTTACAGTGTGTCACCCCAGCAGTAAGGGAAGCTTACAGGAGGAGGTTTGTTACATTGTGTCACCCCAGCAGTAAGGAAAGCTTACAGGAGGAGGTTTGTTACATTGTGTCACCCCAGCAGTCAGGGAAGCTTACAGGAGGAGGTTTGTTACAGTGTGTCACCCCAGCAGTCAGGGAAGCTTACAGGAGGAGGTTTGTTACAGTGTGTCACCCCAGCAGTAAGGGAAGCTTACAGGAGGAGGTTTGTTACATTGTGTCACCCCAGCAGTCAGGGAAGCTTACAGGAGGAGGTTTGTTACAGTGTGTCACCCCAGCAGTAAGGGAAGCTTACAGGAGGAGGTTTGTTACATTGTGTCACCCCAGCAGTCAGGGAAGCTTACAGGAGGAGGTTTGTTACAGTGTGTCACCCCAGCAGTAAGGGAAGCTTACAGGAGGAGGTTTGTTACAGTGTGTCACCCCAGCAGTAAGGGAAGCTTACAGGAGGAGGTTTGTTACATTGTGTCACCCCAGCAGTCAGGGAAGCTTACAGGAGGAGGTTTGTTACAGTGTGTCACCCCAGCAGTAAGGGAAGCTTACAGGAGGAGGTTTGTTACATTGTGTCACCCCAGCAGTAAGGGAAGCTTACAGGAGGAGGTTTGTTACATTGTGTCACCCCAGCAGTCAGGGAAGCTTACAGGAGGAGGTTTGTTACAGTGTGTCACCCCAGCAGTAAGGGAAGCTTACAGGAGGAGGTTTTTTACAGTGTGTCACCCCAGCAGTAAGGGAAGCTTAAAGGAGGAGGTTTGTTACAGTGTGTCACCCCAGCAGTCAGGGAAGCTTACAGGAGGAGGTTTGTTACAGTGTGTCACCCCAGCAGTCAGGGAAGCTTACAGGAGGAGGTTTGTTACAGTGTGTCACCCCAGCAGTAAGGGAAGCTTACAGGAGGAGGTTTGTTACAGTGTGTCACCCCAGCAGTAAGGGAAGCTTACAGGAGGAGGTTTGTTACAGTGTGTTACCCCAGCAGTAAGGGAAGCTTAAAGGAGGAGGTTTGTTACATTGTGTCACCCTAGCAGTCAGGGAAGCTTACAGGAGGAGGTTTGTTACAGTGTGTCACCCCAGCAGTCAGGGAAGCTTACAGGAGGAGGTTTGTTACAGTGTGTCACCCCAGCAGTAAGGGAAGCTTACAGGAGGAGGTTTGTTACATTGTGTCACCCCAGCAGTAAGGGAAGCTTACAGGAGGAGGTTTGTTACAGTGTGTCACCCCAGCAGTCAGGGAAGCTTACAGGAGGAGGTTTGTTACAGTGTGTCACCCCAGCAGTAAGGGAAGCTTACAGGAGGAGGTTTGTTACATTGTGTCACCCCAGCAGTCAGGGAAGCTTACAGGAGGAGGTTTGTTACAGTGTGTCACCCCAGCAGTAAGGGAAGCTTACAGGAGGAGGTTTGTTACATTGTGTCACCCCAGCAGTAAGGGAAGCTTACAGGAGGAGGTTTGTTACAGTGTGTCACCCCAGCAGTCAGGGAAGCTTACAGGAGGAGGTTTGTTACAGTGTGTCACCCCAGCAGTAAGGGAAGCTTACAGGAGGAGGTTTGTTACAGTGTGTCACCCCAGCAGTCAGGGAAGCTTACAGGAGGAGGTTTGTTACAGTGTGTCACCCCAGCAGTAAGGGAAGCTTACAGGAGGAGGTTTGTTACAGTGTGTCACCCCAGCAGTAAGGGAAGCTTACAGGAGGAGGTTTGTTACAGTGTGTCACCCCAGCAGTAAGGGAAGCTTACAGGAGGAGGTTTGTTACAGTGTGTTACCCCAGCAGTAAGGGAAGCTTAAAGGAGGAGGTTTGTTACATTGTGTCACCCCAGCAGTCAGGGAAGCTTACAGGAGGAGGTTTGTTACAGTGTGTCACCCCAGCAGTCAGGGAAGCTTACAGGAGGAGGTTTGTTACATTGTGTCACCCCAGCAGTAAGGGAAGCTTACAGGAGGAGGTTTGTTACATTGTGTCACCCCAGCAGTCAGGGAAGCTTACAGGAGGAGGTTTGTTACAGTGTGTCACCCCAGCAGTAAGGGAAGCTTACAGGAGGAGGTTTGTTACATTGTGTCACCCCAGCAGTCAGGGAATCTTACAGGAGGAGGTTTGTTACAGTGTGTCACCCCAGCAGTCAGGGAAGCTTACAGGAGGAGGTTTGTTACAGTGTGTAACCCCAGCAGTCAGGGAAGCTTACAGGAGGAGGTTTGTTACAGTGTGTCACCCCAGCAGTAAGGGAAGCTTACAGGAGGAGGTTTGTTACAGTGTGTTACCCCAGCAGTAAGGGAAGCTTAAAGGAGGAGGTTTGTTACATTGTGTCACCCCAGCAGTCAGGGAAGCTTACAGGAGGAGGTTTGTTACAGTGTGTCACCCCAGCAGTAAGGGAAGCTTACAGGAGGAGGTTTGTTACATTGTGTCACCCCAGCAGTCAGGGAATCTTACAGGAGGAGGTTTGTTACAGTGTGTCACCCCAGCAGTCAGGGAAGCTTACAGGAGGAGGTTTGTTACAGTGTGTCACCCCAGCAGTCAGGGAAGCTTACAGGAGGAGGTTTGTTACAGTGTGTTACCCCAGCAGTAAGGGAAGCTTAAAGGAGGAGGTTTGTTACATTGTGTCACCCCAGCAGTCAGGGAAGCTTACAGGAGGAGGTTTGTTACAGTGTGTCACCCCAGCAGTAAGGGAAGCTTACAGGAGGAGGTTTGTTACATTGTGTCACCCCAGCAGTAAGGAAAGCTTACAGGAGGAGGTTTGTTACATTGTGTCACCCCAGCAGTCAGGGAAGCTTACAGGAGGAGGTTTGTTACAGTGTGTCACCCCAGCAGTCAGGGAAGCTTACAGGAGGAGGTTTGTTACAGTGTGTCACCCCAGCAGTAAGGGAAGCTTACAGGAGGAGGTTTGTTACATTGTGTCACCCCAGCAGTCAGGGAAGCTTACAGGAGGAGGTTTGTTACAGTGTGTCACCCCAGCAGTAAGGGAAGCTTACAGGAGGAGGTTTGTTACATTGTGTCACCCCAGCAGTCAGGGAAGCTTACAGGAGGAGGTTTGTTACAGTGTGTCACCCCAGCAGTAAGGGAAGCTTACAGGAGGAGGTTTGTTACAGTGTGTCACCCCAGCAGTAAGGGAAGCTTACAGGAGGAGGTTTGTTACATTGTGTCACCCCAGCAGTAAGGGAAGCTTACAGGAGGAGGTTTGTTACATTGTGTCACCCCAGCAGTCAGGGAAGCTTACAGGAGGAGGTTTGTTTCAGTGTGTCACCCCAGCAGTAAGGGAAGCTTACAGGAGGAGGTTTGTTACAGTGTGTCACCCCAGCAGTAAGGGAAGCTTACAGGAGGAGGTTTGTTACAGTGTGTCACCCCAGCAGTCAGGGAAGCTTACAGGAGGAGGTTTGTTTCAGTGTGTCACCCCAGCAGTAAGGGAAGCTTACAGGAGGAGGTTTGTTACATTGTGTCACCCCAGCAGTAAGGGAAGCTTACAGGAGGAGGTTTGTTACAGTGTGTCACCCCAGCAGGAAGGGAAGCTTACAGGAGGAGGTTTGTTACAGTGTGTAACCCCAGCAGTAAGGGAAGCTTAAAGGAGGAGGTTTGTTACATTGTGTCACCCCAGCAGTCAGGGAAGCTTACAGGAGGAGGTTTGTTACAGTGTGTCACCCCAGCAGTAAGGGAAGCTTACAGGAGGAGGTTTGTTACATTGTGTCACCCCAGCAGTAAGGGAAGCTTACAGGAGGAGGTTTGTTACATTGTGTCACCCCAGCAGTCAGGGAAGCTTACAGGAGGAGGTTTGTTACAGTGTGTCACCCCAGCAGTAAGGGAAGCTTACAGGAGGAGGTTTTTTACAGTGTGTCACCCCAGCAGTAAGGGAAGCTTAAAGGAGGAGGTTTGTTACAGTGTGTCACCCCAGCAGTCAGGGAAGCTTACAGGAGGAGGTTTGTTACAGTGTGTCACCCCAGCAGTCAGGGAAGCTTACAGGAGGAGGTTTGTTACAGTGTGTCACCCCAGCAGTAAGGGAAGCTTACAGGAGGAGGTTTGTTACAGTGTGTCACCCCAGCAGTAAGGGAAGCTTACAGGAGGAGGTTTGTTACAGTGTGTTACCCCAGCAGTAAGGGAAGCTTAAAGGAGGAGGTTTGTTACATTGTGTCACCCTAGCAGTCAGGGAAGCTTACAGGAGGAGGTTTGTTACAGTGTGTCACCCCAGCAGTCAGGGAAGCTTACAGGAGGAGGTTTGTTACAGTGTGTCACCCCAGCAGTAAGGGAAGCTTACAGGAGGAGGTTTGTTACATTGTGTCACCCCAGCAGTAAGGGAAGCTTACAGGAGGAGGTTTGTTACAGTGTGTCACCCCAGCAGTCAGGGAAGCTTACAGGAGGAGGTTTGTTACAGTGTGTCACCCCAGCAGTAAGGGAAGCTTACAGGAGGAGGTTTGTTACATTGTGTCACCCCAGCAGTCAGGGAAGCTTACAGGAGGAGGTTTGTTACAGTGTGTCACCCCAGCAGTAAGGGAAGCTTACAGGAGGAGGTTTGTTACATTGTGTCACCCCAGCAGTAAGGGAAGCTTACAGGAGGAGGTTTGTTACAGTGTGTCACCCCAGCAGTCAGGGAAGCTTACAGGAGGAGGTTTGTTACAGTGTGTCACCCCAGCAGTAAGGGAAGCTTACAGGAGGAGGTTTGTTACAGTGTGTCACCCCAGCAGTCAGGGAAGCTTACAGGAGGAGGTTTGTTACAGTGTGTCACCCCAGCAGTAAGGGAAGCTTACAGGAGGAGGTTTGTTACAGTGTGTCACCCCAGCAGTAAGGGAAGCTTACAGGAGGAGGTTTGTTACAGTGTGTCACCCCAGCAGTAAGGGAAGCTTACAGGAGGAGGTTTGTTACAGTGTGTTACCCCAGCAGTAAGGGAAGCTTAAAGGAGGAGGTTTGTTACATTGTGTCACCCCAGCAGTCAGGGAAGCTTACAGGAGGAGGTTTGTTACAGTGTGTCACCCCAGCAGTCAGGGAAGCTTACAGGAGGAGGTTTGTTACATTGTGTCACCCCAGCAGTAAGGGAAGCTTACAGGAGGAGGTTTGTTACATTGTGTCACCCCAGCAGTCAGGGAAGCTTACAGGAGGAGGTTTGTTACAGTGTGTCACCCCAGCAGTAAGGGAAGCTTACAGGAGGAGGTTTGTTACATTGTGTCACCCCAGCAGTCAGGGAATCTTACAGGAGGAGGTTTGTTACAGTGTGTCACCCCAGCAGTCAGGGAAGCTTACAGGAGGAGGTTTGTTACAGTGTGTAACCCCAGCAGTCAGGGAAGCTTACAGGAGGAGGTTTGTTACAGTGTGTCACCCCAGCAGTAAGGGAAGCTTACAGGAGGAGGTTTGTTACAGTGTGTTACCCCAGCAGTAAGGGAAGCTTAAAGGAGGAGGTTTGTTACATTGTGTCACCCCAGCAGTCAGGGAAGCTTACAGGAGGAGGTTTGTTACAGTGTGTCACCCCAGCAGTAAGGGAAGCTTACAGGAGGAGGTTTGTTACATTGTGTCACCCCAGCAGTCAGGGAATCTTACAGGAGGAGGTTTGTTACAGTGTGTCACCCCAGCAGTCAGGGAAGCTTACAGGAGGAGGTTTGTTACAGTGTGTCACCCCAGCAGTCAGGGAAGCTTACAGGAGGAGGTTTGTTACAGTGTGTTACCCCAGCAGTAAGGGAAGCTTAAAGGAGGAGGTTTGTTACATTGTGTCACCCCAGCAGTCAGGGAAGCTTACAGGAGGAGGTTTGTTACAGTGTGTCACCCCAGCAGTAAGGGAAGCTTACAGGAGGAGGTTTGTTACATTGTGTCACCCCAGCAGTAAGGAAAGCTTACAGGAGGAGGTTTGTTACATTGTGTCACCCCAGCAGTCAGGGAAGCTTACAGGAGGAGGTTTGTTACAGTGTGTCACCCCAGCAGTCAGGGAAGCTTACAGGAGGAGGTTTGTTACAGTGTGTCACCCCAGCAGTAAGGGAAGCTTACAGGAGGAGGTTTGTTACATTGTGTCACCCCAGCAGTCAGGGAAGCTTACAGGAGGAGGTTTGTTACAGTGTGTCACCCCAGCAGTAAGGGAAGCTTACAGGAGGAGGTTTGTTACATTGTGTCACCCCAGCAGTCAGGGAAGCTTACAGGAGGAGGTTTGTTACAGTGTGTCACCCCAGCAGTAAGGGAAGCTTACAGGAGGAGGTTTGTTACAGTGTGTCACCCCAGCAGTAAGGGAAGCTTACAGGAGGAGGTTTGTTACATTGTGTCACCCCAGCAGTAAGGGAAGCTTACAGGAGGAGGTTTGTTACATTGTGTCACCCCAGCAGTCAGGGAAGCTTACAGGAGGAGGTTTGTTTCAGTGTGTCACCCCAGCAGTAAGGGAAGCTTACAGGAGGAGGTTTGTTACAGTGTGTCACCCCAGCAGTAAGGGAAGCTTACAGGAGGAGGTTTGTTACAGTGTGTCACCCCAGCAGTCAGGGAAGCTTACAGGAGGAGGTTTGTTTCAGTGTGTCACCCCAGCAGTAAGGGAAGCTTACAGGAGGAGGTTTGTTACATTGTGTCACCCCAGCAGTAAGGGAAGCTTACAGGAGGAGGTTTGTTACAGTGTGTCACCCCAGCAGGAAGGGAAGCTTACAGGAGGAGGTTTGTTACAGTGTGTAACCCCAGCAGTAAGGGAAGCTTAAAGGAGGAGGTTTGTTACATTGTGTCACCCCAGCAGTCAGGGAAGCTTACAGGAGGAGGTTTGTTACAGTGTGTCACCCCAGCAGTAAGGGAAGCTTACAGGAGGAGGTTTGTTACATTGTGTCACCCCAGCAGTAAGGGAAGCTTACAGGAGGAGGTTTGTTACATTGTGTCACCCCAGCAGTCAGGGAAGCTTACAGGAGGAGGTTTGTTACAGTGTGTCACCCCAGCAGTAAGGGAAGCTTACAGGAGGAGGTTTTTTACAGTGTGTCACCCCAGCAGTAAGGGAAGCTTAAAGGAGGAGGTTTGTTACAGTGTGTCACCCCAGCAGTCAGGGAAGCTTACAGGAGGAGGTTTGTTACAGTGTGTCACCCCAGCAGTCAGGGAAGCTTACAGGAGGAGGTTTGTTACAGTGTGTCACCCCAGCAGTAAGGGAAGCTTACAGGAGGAGGTTTGTTACAGTGTGTCACCCCAGCAGTAAGGGAAGCTTACAGGAGGAGGTTTGTTACAGTGTGTTACCCCAGCAGTAAGGGAAGCTTAAAGGAGGAGGTTTGTTACATTGTGTCACCCTAGCAGTCAGGGAAGCTTACAGGAGGAGGTTTGTTACAGTGTGTCACCCCAGCAGTCAGGGAAGCTTACAGGAGGAGGTTTGTTACAGTGTGTCACCCCAGCAGTAAGGGAAGCTTACAGGAGGAGGTTTGTTACATTGTGTCACCCCAGCAGTAAGGGAAGCTTACAGGAGGAGGTTTGTTACAGTGTGTCACCCCAGCAGTCAGGGAAGCTTACAGGAGGAGGTTTGTTACAGTGTGTCACCCCAGCAGTAAGGGAAGCTTACAGGAGGAGGTTTGTTACATTGTGTCACCCCAGCAGTCAGGGAAGCTTACAGGAGGAGGTTTGTTACAGTGTGTCACCCCAGCAGTAAGGGAAGCTTACAGGAGGAGGTTTGTTACATTGTGTCACCCCAGCAGTAAGGGAAGCTTACAGGAGGAGGTTTGTTACAGTGTGTCACCCCAGCAGTCAGGGAAGCTTACAGGAGGAGGTTTGTTACAGTGTGTCACCCCAGCAGTAAGGGAAGCTTACAGGAGGAGGTTTGTTACAGTGTGTCACCCCAGCAGTCAGGGAAGCTTACAGGAGGAGGTTTGTTACAGTGTGTCACCCCAGCAGTAAGGGAAGCTTACAGGAGGAGGTTTGTTACAGTGTGTCACCCCAGCAGTAAGGGAAGCTTACAGGAGGAGGTTTGTTACAGTGTGTCACCCCAGCAGTAAGGGAAGCTTACAGGAGGAGGTTTGTTACAGTGTGTTACCCCAGCAGTAAGGGAAGCTTAAAGGAGGAGGTTTGTTACATTGTGTCACCCCAGCAGTCAGGGAAGCTTACAGGAGGAGGTTTGTTACAGTGTGTCACCCCAGCAGTCAGGGAAGCTTACAGGAGGAGGTTTGTTACATTGTGTCACCCCAGCAGTAAGGGAAGCTTACAGGAGGAGGTTTGTTACATTGTGTCACCCCAGCAGTCAGGGAAGCTTACAGGAGGAGGTTTGTTACAGTGTGTCACCCCAGCAGTAAGGGAAGCTTACAGGAGGAGGTTTGTTACAGTGTGTCACCCCAGCAGTAAGGGAAGCTTACAGGAGGAGTTTTGTTACAGTGTGTCACCCCAGCAGTCAGGGAAGCTTACAGGAGGAGGTTTGTTACAGTGTGTCACCCCAGCAGTAAGGGAAGCTTACAGGAGGAGGTTTGTTACATTGTGTCACCCCAGCAGTAAGGGAAGCTTACAGGAGGAGGTTTGTTACATTGTGTCACTCCAGCAGTCAGGGAAGCTTACAGGAGGAGGTTTGTTACAGTGTGTCACCCCAGCAGTAAGGGAAGCTTACAGGAGGAAGTTTGTTACAGTGTGTCACCCCAGCAGTAAGGGAAGCTTAAAGGTGGTAAATGGTGGTAAATGGTGGTATATGGTGGTAAATGCGATATTCTGAGCTTCTGGGGCCCTGCCTGCCTACATATGAGCTATATACTGTTCAACATAGTAGCCCTAATAAGGGCTCTCAATGACTCTCTTGTCTTCTGGTAGCTGGTATATATGGTGGTAAATGCGATATTCTGAGCTTCTGGGGCCCTGCCTGCCTACATATGGGCTATATACTGTTCAGCATAGTAGCCCTAATAATAAGGACTCTCAATGACTCTCTTGTCTTCTGGTAGCTGGTATATATGGTGGTAAAAGCGATATTCTGAGCTTCTGGGGCCCTGCCTGCCTACATATGGGCTATATACTGTTCAGCATAGTAGCCCTAATAAGGGCTCTCAATGACTCTCTTGTCTTCTGGTAGCTGGTATATATGGTGGTAAATGCGATATTCTGAGCTTCTGGGGCCCTGCCTGCCTACATATGGGCTATATACTGTTCAGCATAGTAGCCCTAATAATAAGGACTCTCAATGACTCTCTTGTCTTCTGGTAGCTGGTATATATGGTGGTAAAAGCGATATTCTGAGCTTCTGGGGCCCTGCCTGCCTACATATGGGCTATATACTGTTCAGCATAGTAGCCCTAATAAGGGCTCTCAATGACTCTCTTGTCTTCTGGTAGCTGGTATATATGGTGGTAAATGCGATATTCTGAGCTTCTGGGGCCCTGCCTGCCTACATATGGGCTATATACTGTTCAGCATAGTAGCCCTAATAAGGGCTCTCAATGACTCTCTTGTCTTCTGGTAGCTGGTATATATGGTGGTAAATGCGATATTCTGAGCTTCTGGGGCCCTGCCTGCCTACATATGAGCTATATACTGTTCAACATAGTAGCCCTAATAAGGACTCTCAAAGACTCTCTTGTCTTCTGGTAGCTGGTATATATGGTGGTAAATGCGATATTCTGAACTTCTGGGGCCCTGCCTGCCTACATATGGGCTATACTGTTCAGCATAGTAGTCCTAATAAGGGCTCTCAATGACTCTCTTGTCTTCTGGTAGCTGGTATATATGGTGGTAAATGCGATATTCTGAGCTTCTGGGGCCCTGCCTGCCTACATATGGGCTATATACCGTTCAGCATAGTAGCCCTAATAAGGGCTCTCAATGACTCTCTTGTCTTCTGGTAGCTGGTATATATGGTGGTAAATGCGATATTCTGAGCTTCTGGGGCCCTGCCTGCCTACATATGAGCTATATACCGTTCAGCATAGTAGCCCTAATAAGGGCTCTTAATGACTCTCTTGTCTTCTGGTAGCTGGTATATATGGTGGTAAAAGCGATATTCTGAGCTTCTGGGGCCCTGCCTGCCTACATATGAGCTATATACCGTTCAGCATAGTAGCCCTAATAAGGGCTCTTAATGACTCTCTTGTCTTCTGGTAGCTGGTATATATGGTGGTAAAAGCGATATTCTGAGCTTCTGGGGCCCTGCCTGCCTACATATGAGCTATATACCGTTCAGCATAGTAGCCCTAATAAGGGCTCTTAATGACTCTTTTGTCTTCTGGTAGCTGGTATATATGGTGGTAAAAGCGATATTCTGAGCTTCTGGGGCCCTGCCTGCCTACATATGAGCTATATACCGTTCAGCATAGTAGCCCTAATAAGGGCTCTTAATGACTCTCTTGTCTTCTGGTAGCTGGTATATATGGTGGTAAATGCGATATTCCGAGCTTCTGGGGCCCTGCCAGCTACAGCCTGTCTTTCCCTGCTGTGAGCGTCTATCCCTCACTAAGTTCAAGCTGCTAATGCTGACGAAGAGGAAGTGCTGAGTTTTGTAGATTCGAGGTCACATGGTTTTTCCAGCCAATGAGTCTAGACGCCGTTCTCGCGATGCCAGCGTCCTCCCAGGACCTGTCCCACCCCCCCTGCATGGTGATTGGTGTAAAAAACGCGCCAGGGAAGGTGTGAGGGGAAACGAATTGTGAGTGCGCCATCGCCGCTGTACTCGATCGAAATCGAGTATGACGAATAGAGTAGTATTCGATCGAATACCGACTCGGTCGAATACTACTCGCTCATCTCTAGTCATAACCTGAGGAAAAAGGGGCCATGACCTGGTCTGAGATTTTCCCTACCACACTGACTGTGGGGCCTGTACTGTTTTTACATTTTTTTAGTATTGGCTTCATCTCTGCATTCTCAGTGCTTATGTGTAGGGATGAGCGAATCGATCCGGACGAACCCGGATTCGATCCGAATTTCATGAAAAATTCTGCTTGGGGCATCCCATTCTGTAACATACCATTAGCCTATGTATTTACTGTAAGCTGCACAGTTATTTAAAGTAATTTGGCCTGTATGAGCCTGCTTACACACTGTTGCTGTATGCACTGATCTCAAGTCTGCTTGGGGCATCCCATTCTGTAACATACCATTAGCCTCTGTATTTACTGTAAGCTGCACAGTTATTTAAAGTAATTTGGCCTGTTTGAGCCTGCTTAGACACTGTTGCTGTGCATATATACTGTTATAAAGCCTGCTTGGGGGCATCCCATTCTGTAACATCACATTAGCCTCTGTATTTACTGTAAGCTGCACAGTTATTTAAAGTTGTTGTTGCTGTGCATATATACTGATCTCAGGTCTGCTGTGGGGGCATCCCATTTGTTTTTGACTGCTTTTAATAAACCAGGCCGCAGGGCACCGCAAAACTGCACATTGAACCCTATCTGTTTATACTAAATAAGGAAATACATAAAAATGTCAGGCAGACAAGTGTCAGGATGTTCAAAGAGGAGTGGCAGAGGCCAAGATTCAGCAGGCAGAGGTCGCAGCAGACTAGGGGCGAGTGGCAGCAGGAGTCACGGTGAGAGACCTGGTCTGCCAGTATCTGCTAGCGGTCGTGTCTCCACCAGTAATGCATCTGCCGTGGTAGATTGGTTAACGCGCTCATCAACAACATCATCACAACTTACGTCTGAGACCCCCAGTCTAGGGTCGGTAGGTTCCTCTGACACAACCCTGAGTTGGCATGCCCCGAGAGCAGTCCCTGTCCTCCCATTGCCTCTGTCCTACGCCGTTCCCTCCCCCAGCGACGTATCCTATGCTTTGGGTTCAGCTCCACTCTTTAGTGAGGAGGACGATCAGATAGAGGACAGTCGGCATCTACTGCCCAGCCAAGAAATGGAGGTGGCTTCTTTAGCTAGGCAGACAAATAGTGATGTGGACAGTGTCGTGGGTGCTGCGAGTGTTCCAGCCCCTGTGCCAGACACTGTTGACGAATCCACGAACATCAGTGACGTACAGCCACAACTCGGTGATAATGATGATGACGATGAAGCCGATCGCACTTGGGAGCCGGGTGATGAAGGGGCTTCATCGTCATCATCCGGTGAAGAGGGGCACAGGTTGCCCCGGAGTCAGCAGCTCAGGCAGCAAGGTGTTAGCAGCATGGTTGGCAGGCAGCATGGGGGCACAATTGTAAAGCCTGGAGCCAAACGGGGCCGGGGTAGAGAACCTGCTGCGCGGCAGGCTACCTTATCGGGAGGTAGTAGGGCAGGGGTTCCTGGAGTTGGCGACAATAGCAGCGAATCAGTGAGGCCTGTTGGTGGGAAAGTAGCTACTCGGCAGTGTGGCAGTTTTTCCTGAAGCATCCGCAGGAGGGTTACATGGCCACATGCAAGATATGTAGGCAGAAGGTGAAGTGTGGCCAGGGCCCAAATGTTGGCACCACGGCCCTGCGTCAACATATGATGCGTCACCATAAAGCGACCTGGGAGAACCGAGGCTCCCAAGGGGTGGTCCAGTCTGCTTCCTCACCAAGTGGCACGCCGCTCCCAATTTCTGCCAGCCAAGGCTTCAGCACCTCAGCCGAAGGCAGCTGTGTGTCATACCCATCCTCTGTCCTCTCCTCCTCCTCCAAGTCCTCTCCTCCTCCTCCGCTCCTCCTCCTCCTCCAAGTCATGCATCCCGCCAGCAATCCATCAGCGAAGCCATGTCCAAGAGACAGCAGTATGCGCCCACTCATCCTACGGTGCAGAAGCTGAATGTGCTCCTGTCCAAGTTGCTGGTGCTGCAGTCGCTCCTTTTTCAGGTGGTGGAGAGTCCCAAGCCGTCATTTCTTTGCCAAGAAGGCAGTACCAGCGCTGCACACTTTTGTTGAACAGAAGGTGGGCCAGTCCTTGAGCCTGTCGGTGTGTAGCAAAGTGCATGACAGCGCCGACGTCTTGAGCTGTAACTACGGGCAGGGACAGTACATGTCGTTTACGGCCCACTGGGTGAATGTGGTCCCTTCGCAGCAGCAGCAGCAACTTGGACAGGTCACGCCGCTTCGGCCTCCGCGCTCCCTGCCCGTTGGGCCTGTGACACTGTGCGACTCGGCCTCCTCATCCTCCGCCATCTCCTCACCCTCCACTGTAGGCTCAAGTCTCAGTGCCCCTCCAGTCTACCATGTGTGCAGGGCACGGAGGTGTCACGCAGTGCTTCACATGGTTTGTCTTGGCGAAAGGAGTCACACAGGGGAGGAACTGCTTAAATGTATTCATCAGGAAATCCAAACATGGCTTACTCCAAGAAAACTTAAAATGGGAATCATGGTTACCGACAATGGGAAGAACATTTTGTCTGCGCTGCGCCAAGGAAGCCTGACCCATGCCCCCTGCATGGCTCACGTCTTCAATCTGGTTGTCAAGCGGTTTCTGAAGTGTTCCCCCCATATGCAAGACATCCTAACAACTTCAAGGAAACTTTGCATGCACTTCAGCCACTCATACACCGCCAAACAAACCCTTCTTGAGCTACAGCGTCAGAACGGTATCCCCCAACATAGTCTGATTTGCGATGTTTCCACCCGTTGGAATTCCACCCTTCACATGTTGGACCGATTATATGAACAGAGAAAAGCCATCACAGATTTCCTGATGATCCAAGCGGATAGGGGGACTCCCCTGTGTAACTTCAATGTCAACCAGTGGCAGCTCATACGTGACACCTGCCGTTTGCTCAGGCCCTTTGAGGAAGCCACTTTATTTGTCAGTCGGCAGGATTACGGGATGAACGACGTGATTCCACTGCTTCATGTACTACAGCACATGTTGGAAACCATGGCTGGTCAGGGCACTGGGGACATGGCGTCTACATGAACCCCGTTGGAGCTGAACTGGAGGAGGAAGAGGAGGAGGAGGGGCACAGTGAAGCACAGTTTAGGCTTGGTGAAATGGCTGGTTTATCTAGTCAGCGGACAGGAGAGGAGGAGCAGGAGCAGCCAGAGGAGCTAGAGGGTTTCGAGGAAGGCGAGACAGAGGACCCGGACACACAGTGGCAGTATGCAGTGGAGATGGAGACAGGTAGTCCCTCTGAGTCACTTGCGCAAATGTCAGGAAGCATGCTCACGTGCTTGCGTAGTGACCCCAGAATTGTTTCCATTTGTCGGCGGGATGACTTCTGGCTGTCCACCTTATTGGACCCTCGCTTCCGGCACAAAATGGGGGCATTTTTTAAACCCGCCGAGAGGGAGGACAAACTGAACTACTACAAAGACATTCTACGTAGGCAGTTGGCCGAAGCCTATCTGCGCCATGGTCCATACTCTCGCAGGTCTGACTCGAGGGGACCTCTGCGCTCACCTTCCACTGCCATGGCTGCTGGGGGGGTTGGCAGGAGCAGCAGCAGCAGCTCCATCAGCAGCAGCCTCAGTCTTCAGTCGCTAATGAGTAGCTTTCTACACCCGCATAGTGAGGCTACTCATGAGCAGCAGGAAGACCTGGAGCTGGACCTCAACCAGCAGGTCATGTCATACCTTGACATGACCATGCCGACACACCATGAGGATCCGTTGGACTTCTGGGCAGCCAAACTTGATTTGTGGCCGCAACTAGCAGAGTTTGCCCTGGAAAAGCTGTCCTGCCCGGCAAGTAGCGTGCCATCTGAGCGGGTGTTTAGTGCGGCGGGGGCCATAGTTACGGCGAGGAGAACTCGTCTGTCAACTAAAAATGTGGAGAGACTCACCTTTGTCAAAATGAATCAGGGATGGATCAGCCAGGATTTCCACCCACCAATGCCTGATGCATGCGACTAGATTCAGCATGGTGCAACGTTTTACACTTTCCAAATGGTGCAAAACATATTTATGTCTTTAGGCCAATTTTTGGGCTCCTGCTGATGCCAACTTCAGGGTGTGCCTTCCAACCAATTTTTGGCCTCCTTCTGATGCCAACTTCAGGGTGTGCCTTTCAGCCAATTTTTGGCCTCCTGCTGCTGCTGCTTGCAACTCCAGGGTGTGATTCATCGAATTTTTGGGCTCCTGAAGCCAACCCCAGTGTCTCTTTAAAGTAATGTTTGGGCTCCTGCTGCTCCTGCTGCTGCTGCTGCCAACTCCAGGGTGTGATTCATCCAATTTTTGGGCTCCTGCTGCCAACTCCAGTGTCTCTTTAAAGTAATGTTTGGGCTTCTGCTGCTGCTGCTGCCAACTCCAGGGTGTGATTCATCCAATTTTTGGGCTCCTGAAGCCAACCCCAGTGTCTCTTTAAAGTAATGATTGGGCTCCTGCTGCTGCTGCTGCCAACTCCAGGGTGTGATTCATCCAATTTTTGGGCTCCTGAAGCCAACCCCAGTGTCTCTTTAAAGTAATGTTTGGGCTGCTGCTGCTGCTGCCAACTCCAGGGTGTGATTCATCCAATTTTTGGGCTCCTGCTGCCAACCCCAGTGTCTCTTTAAAGTAATGTTTGGGCTCCTGCTGCTGCTGCTGCTGCTGCCAACTCCAGGGTGTGATTCATCCAATTTTTGGGCTCCAGCAGCAAACTGCAGTGTCTCTTTCAAGCTATGTTTGGGCTCCTGCAGCTGCTGCTGCTGCTGCTTGCAACTCCAGGGTGTGATTCATCCAATTTTTGGGCTCCTGAAGCCAACCCCAGTGTCTCTTTAAAGTAATGTTTGGGCTCCTGCTGCTGCTGCTGCTGCCAACTCCAGGGTGTGATTCATCCAATTTTTGGGCTCCTGAAGCCAACCCCAGTGTCTCTTTAAAGTAATGTTTGGCCTCCTGCTGCTGCTGCTGCCAACTCCAGGGTGTGATTCATCCAATTTTTAGGCTCCTGCTGCCAACTCCAGTGTCTCCTTAAAGTTATGTTTGGGCTCCTGTTGCTGCTGCTGCTACTAACTCCAGGGTGTGATTCATCCAATTTTTGGGCTCCTGCTGCCAACCCCAGTGTCTCTTTAAAGTAATGTTTGGGCTCCTGCTGCTGCTGCCAACTCCAGGGTGTGATTCATCCAATTTTTGGGCTCCTGAAGCCAACCCCAGTGTCTCTTTAAAGTAATGTTTGGGCTCCTGCTGCTGCTGCTGCTGCCAACTCCAGGGTGTGATTCATCCAATTTTTGGGCTCCTGAAGCCAACCCCAGTGTCTCTTTAAAGTAATGTTTGGGCTCCTGCTGCTGCTGCTGCCAGCTCCAGGGTGTGATTCATCCAATTTTTGGGCTCCTGCTGCTGCTGCTGCTGCCAACTCCAGG
Source organism: Gastrophryne carolinensis (assembly GCA_027917425.1). NCBI lineage: Eukaryota > Metazoa > Chordata > Amphibia > Anura > Microhylidae > Gastrophryne > Gastrophryne carolinensis. The sequence continues at coordinate 29,869,007 of CM051235.1, read as the reverse complement.
GTGTGATTCATCCAATTTTTGGGCTCCTGAAGCCAACCCCAGTGTCTCTTTAAAGTAATGTTTGGGCTGCTGCTGCCAACTCCAGGGTGTGATTCATCCAATTTTTGGGCTCCTGCTGCCAACCCCAGTGTCTCTTTAAAGTAATGTTTGGGCTCCTGCTGCTGCCAACTCCAGGGTGTGATTCATCCAATTTTTGGGCTCCTGCTGCCAACCCCAGTGTCTCTTTAAAGTAATGTTTGGGCTCCTGCTGCTGCTGCTGCTGCTGCTGCCAACTCCAGGGTGTGATTCATCCAATTTTTGGGCTCCAGCAGCCAACTGCAGTGTCTCTTTCAAGCTATGTTTGGGCTCCTGCAGCTGCTGCTGCTGCTGCTTGCAACTCCAGGGTGTGATTCATCCAATTTTTGGGCTCCTGAAGCCAACCCCAGTGTCTCTTTAAAGTAATGTTTGGGCTCCTGCTGCTGCTGCTGCCAACTCCAGGGTGTGATTCATCCAATTTTTGGGCTCCTGAAGCCAACCCCAGTGACTCTTTAAAGTAATGTTTGGCCTCCTGCTGCTGCTGCTGCCAACTCCAGGGTGTGATTCATCCAATTTTTGGGCTCCTGCTGCCAACTCCAGTGTATCCTTAAAGTTATGCTTGGGCTCCTGCTGCTGCTGCTGCTACTAACTCCAGGGTGTGATTCATCCAATTTTTGGGCTCCTGCTGCCAACCCCAGTGTCTCTTTAAAGTAATGTTTGGGCTCCTGCTGCTGCTGCCAACTCCAGGGTGTGATTCATCCAATTTTTGGGCTCCTGAAGCCAACCCCAGTGTCTCTTTAAAGTAATGTTTGGACTCCTGCTGCTGCTGCTGCCAACTCCAGGGTGTGATTCATCCAATTTTTGGGCTCCTGAAGCCAACCCCAGTGTCTCTTATAGTAATGTTTGGGCTCCTGCTGCTGCTGCTGCCAGCTCCAGGGTGTGATTCATCCAATTTTTGGGCTCCTGCTGCTGCTGCTGCTTGCAACTCCAGGGTGTGATTCATCCAATTTTTGGGCTCCTGAAGCCAACCCCAGTGTCTCTTTAAAGTAATGTTTGGGCTGCTGCTGCCAACTCCAGGGTGTGATTCATCCAATTTTTGGGCTCCTGCTGCCAACCCCAGTGTCTCTTTAAAGTAATGTTTGGGCTCCTGCTGCTGCTGCTGCGAACTCCAGGGTGTGATTCATCCAATTTTTGGGCTCCAGCAGCCAACTGCAGTGTCTCTTTCAAGCTATGTTTGGGCTCCTGCAGCTGCTGCTGCTGCTGCTGCTTGCAACTCCAGGGTGTGATTCATCCAATTTTTGGGCTCCTGAAGCCAACCCCAGTGTCTCTTTAAAGTTATGTTTGGGCTCCTGCTGCTGCTGCTGCCAACTCCATGGTGTGATTCATCCAATTTTTGGGCTCCTGCTGCCAACTCCAGTGTCTCTTTAAAGTGATGTTTGGGCTCCTGCTGCTGCTGCTGCCAACTCCATGGTGTGATTCATCCAATTTTTGGGCTCCTGTTGCCAACTCCAGTGTCTCTTTAAAGTGATGTTTGGGCTCCTGCTGCTGCTGCTGCCAACTCCAGGGTGTGATTCATCCAATTTTTGGGCTCCTGCTGCCAACTCCAGTGTCTCCTTAAAGTTATGTTTGGGCTCCTGCTGCTGCTGCTGCTGCCAACTCCAGGGTGTGATTCATCCAATTTTTGGGCTCCTGCTGCCAACCCCAGTGTCTCTTTAAAGTAATGTTTGGGCTTCTGCTGCTGCTGCTGCCAACTCCGGGGTGTGATTCATTCAATTTTTGGGCTCCTGAAGCCAACCCCAGTGTCTCTTTAAAGTAATGTTTGGGCTCCTGCTGCTGCTGCCAACTCCAGGGTGTGATTCATCCAATTTTTTGGCTCCTGCTGCCAACCCCAGTGTCTCTTTAAAGTAATGTTTGGCCTCCTGCTGCTGCCAACTCCAGGGTGTGATCATCCAATTTTTGGGCTCCTGCTGCCAACCCCAGTGTCTCTTTAAAGTAATGTTTGGGCTCCTGCTGCTGCTGCTGCTGCCAACTCCAGGGTGTGATTCATCCAATTTTTGGGCTCCTGCTGCCAACTCCAGTGTCTCTTTAAAGTTATGTTTGGGCTCCTGCTGCTGCTGCTGCCAACTCCAGGGTGTGATTCATCCAATTTTTGGGCTCCTGCTGCCAACCCCAGTGTCTCTTTAAAGTAATGTTTGGGCTGCTGCTGCTGCCAACTCCAGGGTGTGATTCATCCAATTTTTGGGCTCCTGCTGCCAACCCCAGTGTCTCTTTAAAGTAATGTTTGGGCTCCTGCTGCTGCTGCCAACTCCAGGGTGTGATTCATCCAATTTTTGGGCTCCTGCTGCCAACTCCAGTGTCTCTTTAAAGTAATGTTTGGGCTCCTGCTGCTGCTGCTGCCAACTCCAGGGTGTGATTCATCCAATTTTTGGGCTCCTGCTGCCAACTCCAGTGTCTCTTTAAAGTAATGTTTTGGCTCCTGCTGCTGCTGCTGCTGCCAACTCCAGGGTGTGATTCATCCAATTTTGGGCTCCTGCTGCCAAATCCAGTGTCTCTTTCAAGCTATGTTTGGGCTCCTGCTGCTGCTGCTGCTGCTTGAAACTCCAGGGTGTGATTCATTTAATTTTTGGGCTCCTGCAGCCAACTCCAGTGTCTCTTTCAGCCAATGTTTGGGCTCCTGCTGCTGCTTGCAACTCCAGGGTGTGATTCATCCAATTTTTGGCCTCCTGCAGCCAACTCCAGTGTCTCTTTCAGCCAATGTTTGGGCTCCTGCTGCTGCTTGCAACTCCAGGGTGTGATTCATCCAATTTTTGGGCTCCTGCTGCTGCCAACTCCAGTGTCTCTTTAAAGCAATGTTTGGGCTCCTGCCCCTCATAGTGATGCCACTTCAACTCTCTGCAATTGTGCCGCTCTGCGATTCTATTAGCGATGCCTCTGATCTGCATGTGATATTTATTTAAAGTATTAGTTAACTAACCCAGCACGCATCCTATGCGTGTTACAGTAAGGCAGAATGGTTTACAACCCTAATGAGGCTCTAGGAGGCTCAGAAATAGCCGTTTTTAATAGCGATTCGTCGCAAATAAATTCGGATCGAAACGATTTTTGTCGGAAAATTCGGCGAATCATTCGAATCGAATTTTTCAAAAGTTCATCTCTACTTATGTGCTACATCTACAGCTACCGTGACCAGAGGTGGAACTGGGCCAGGTGATCACCTGGGATTTTGACCAGGTTCAGCCCACAAGCAGCTGAGACCCGCCCCTAGTATGTTTCCCAGCCAGTCAACATGTTCGCTCCTCAGCTGAAGCTATAGCCTTGCATGGACAGATTATAGGCAGAAGTGGATGTGGTCACTCCCAAAGTGATGGTATGAAAGCAAATATGGCCACTCTTAAAGTGATGGCATGGAAGCATTAGTATTATAGGTGGTTATGTCCCTCTCATGAGCTTGAGGCTGGGCTGTCTAGACTGGGGGGTACATTTGTGCCCGGTTACAGGGAGAGGGATTGGGAGGAGACTTGGCAGTAGAGAATTGAAGGAACTCTAGAAAGAGAAATGAATGTAATCCAACATGGTCTCTCGATGAGGTTGGCTACGTGATGGTGGCTGTGTAAGCCCAATTGGCCCCAAAGCTTTGCAGTCCACCAGGAATTCTCCCTGTGCCCCCTTTGGCCAGTCTGACCATGACAATGTCATCTCATATAGCCAGTTAGATTATTTTCTGCTCATTTCCTTTGACTATGAGACAGGTGACACTTATCCAGCAATAGTCATGTTAATACGATTCACTGCTGGGTCACACTTACTGTATGGAGGTGTGCGAAAGCTGCACCTTATTGTCTGTAAGACTGATGTCAGTAATGCCGTAATAAGCTACAACATCTTCTAGAGCCGATTCAGACTTCTCGTGAGCAGAAACTGTTAGGACCCATTTGCCTACAGACTGAATACAAAAAGTAAAAAAAAGTATTAAAGTCAATATTTAGCACCACAAAACATTTTGAACTCAAAACTTAACTCTCAGTCAGATTCAGACGAATGGGCATCAAATTCAAAGGCAAGCAACTAAATTAAAGGGGTACAAAAGGCAAAGGCAATTGTTAGGCCATACTCTCAGGCTAAATTTGGTACTGTCCTAAACTGTTTTCTGTTTTTAATTTATAAAATAAACGGCCATGATTAGGAATCTTATAGTTTCCCAGGCTGATCTCCCTGTGGGTTTTGGTCCACTTTAAAAACTCTTAGGGGGTTATTTAAGAAAGGCTAGCATCTGGTAGTGCTTCGTAGCGGCAGGCAGCGTCTGGTGAACGCTGGGCGGCGTACGGGAAACCACATTTAAGAAAGCGAATCTGGTGAGCGACTATAACAGTGCCATGTAGCGTCACATGTTATTATAGGCGGGTCAGTGTATAGAGCCGGCGCTCTAGCTTCCAGGGCACCAGGTATTACTGTTCGCTCAGTGTTGCTCTCCCATACATTTCAATTAGTGCTCATTTGCTTGTGTTTAAACAGCGTGTTTGACAATTACATTTTTTATGCTCAAATCATTGTGTGACCTCTCCTGGACTTTTTATATTTTAATGCAGAATTGTCATTACAGATCTGGCACTAAAGTGTTATTTTCACAGTGTTAAACCAATGTCATTCCATGTGTTTTCTCTTTGTTACTGGTGGATATGTGTTCAAAAACAGGCTTTAATCACACAGCGTCTGGTGCTCTATGCTACAGCGCTCTTTAGAGTGCCGACGCTGTGTGTGTGTAGTCTTCTGTTAAGTATGGTGTGGAGCGCCGAGGGCCGGACACACTGAGCTGGCGCTACCTATTGTTTGCTGCAGCGTTATACTGTTGTTAGAGCGCCCAACACATATTACATTCATCAATTCCGGCCAGGTTACTACAGCGACCGCAATGCTAGGTTACAGCGCCCAGTACCCTCTTACAGCTTCTACTAGCGGTCGCTCTAAGCTCCGCTATACAGACGCTCATCTGGCAATACCTGGTGCTAGTAGTAAATCAGCCACTTAGGGCCTTACTCATGAAGCCTGTTAAGCGGCAGGTGAACGCCAGACACGGCACGCAACTACACATTTATGAAGCAGAATCTGGTTAGCAACTGGAACACGCCATGTAGCGTCCGATTCATCATTATGCCAGACTCAGCGTACAGCGTGGGCGTTCAGCCTTGCAGAGCGCCACGTCTAACCTGTCGCTACCTGGCGCTCTCCCATACATTTCTATGAACGATCCTTAAAGGAGCACTATCATGAAATTGTGTAATATTAAAAATACACATCAACTAATGGGAGGAGGAGTCACTTATATACCTGAACTGAATAAAACTCCAACCAAGCTTGTGGTTTATTCTCTCCTGGTAGGAATAAACTCCAGGAGTGACAGGTTTAGTCTATAAGAGGTGACATAGGCCCTTATTTAACAAGGGATAGCGCCAGGTAGCGAATGGTGAGCGAACGGTAATGACGCTCACCGCCACGAGAACGCCGGCTCCCCTCCGCAATCACACATTTATCAAGCCGATCCTGCTTAGCGACTGACAGAGCGCCAGATATCGAATCATTCATCATTATTCCAGCCTCACCCCACAGCGCCAGCGAGCGACCTTGAACAGCGACAGGTATGACCTCTCGCTACCTGGCGCTCTCCAATGCATTTCAATGGAGCAATCTTTAAATATTCATAATTAATTGCTATTATTTATTTATTTTTTTAAATGTCAAAAATTCTGTGACCACTTCTGCAATGTTAGATTTTTTTTTTTAAGGTAAAAAAAAAAATAAATACATTTGTGCAGAATTGATATTACAGGTCTGATATTAATGTATTCATATTACAAAATGATTTGAAAAACATGTTTTTTTTTCTTCTAAAAATATGGTTGTTTGGGGGTTAAAAAACTACTTTTAACCCATCGCCGCCAGCGCTCTGGGGTTTAAACAAGCATTTCACAGCGCGAGAATTTTTGGAGCGTGATTTGTTAATGAATATGCTGGGAGCCGTTCGCTATGGCCGTTCGCTGTCATGCGCTCCCATACAGCGCGGAACCTGTCAAACAGCGACTCCTAACCCCGTATTCAACATTACCGCACACCGACTGAGTCGCTGTCAACAGCCGAACAACGGCCAAGCACAGCGAATACTAGCGTGCGCTGTGAAAATAACGCTACTGTCGCTCATCTGTCGCTACCTGGCGCTATTAATGAATAGGCCTCTATAGTCTGTCACCCCGGATGTCCTTTTCTTTGCAATAAAAGAAAGAAAAACAAGTCTGGCTGGATATTTCTTGATGCCGGGTGTATAACGGACCCCTCCCCCCGCCATCCAGCATATTTTTAATGATTTTTGTCATTGGGCCATTTTTTTGCGATAGTGCTCCTTTAAATCCCTTTCCTGATCCCAATTTTTTTTTTTTTAATAAAATCTCAAATCTTTCTGACATGTATCCTGGCCTAGAAAACGACATTTTTGAAAACTTTTTTGATTAATAATATTTTTATGCAGAATTGTCCTTACATGTCTGGTATTAAAGTGTTCATGTTACATTATAATAACAATGCAATTCCATATGTTTTCGCTTTGTTACTAGTGGATACATGTTCAAAAACAGACTTTAATCACACAGCCTCTGGCGCTCTGGGCTACAACGACCCGATTTTGAGCGCCTGCGCTGTGTGAGGCTGTTTTTTTTATGAATGTGGTGTGAGTTGCTACAGTTCTCTCCCATACAGCATAGTACTGCGACTCGCACAACATATTCATCAATGCCGGCCAGCGTCAGAGGCGCTCTGAAACAAAGAGGCCGATTCATTAATAGCGCCAGGTAGCGACAGATGAGCGACAGTAGCGGCATTTTCAGAGCGCCCGCTAGTAGTCGCTGTGCTTGCCCGTTGTTCTGTAGTTGATAGCGACTCAGTCGGTTTGCCGTAATGTTGAATATTGGGTGAGGAGTCGCTATTTGACAGGTTCCGCGCTGTATGGGAGCGCATGACAGCCATGGCGAACGGCTCCCAGCATATTCATTAACAAATCACGCTCAAAAAATTCTCGCGCAGTGAAATGCTTGTTTAAACCCCAGAGCGATGGCGGCGATGGGTTAAAAGTAGTTTTTTAACCCCCAAACAACCATATTTTTTGGAAAAAAAAAAATAAGTTTTTCAAAACATTTTGTAATATGAATACATTAATATCAGACCTGTAATATCAATTCTGCACAATTTTTTTTTTTTTTTTTTAACCTTAAAAAAAATATCTAACATTGCAGAAGTGGTCACAGAATTTTTGACATTTAAAAAAAAAAAAAAAAACATTATTAACAATTAATTATTAATATTTAAAGATTGCTCCATTGAAATGCATTGGAGAGCGCCAGGTAGCTAGAGGTCATACCTGTCGCTGTTCAAGGTTGCTCGCTGGCGCTGTGGGGTGAGGCTGGAATAATGATGAATGATTCGCTATCTGGCGCTCTGTCAGTCGCTAAGCAGGATTGGCTTGATAAATGTGTGATTGCGGAGGGGAGCCGGCGTTCTCGTGGCGGTGACCGTCATTACCGTTCGCTCACCATTCGCTACCTGGCGCTATCCCTTGTTAAATAAGAGCCAAAGATTCATGGCCGAGCAAAGCGACTACTAGCGGGCGCTCTGAAATCCGCTCTACAGACGCTCATCTGTCGCTACCTGGCGTTAGTAATGAATCAGCCTATTAGTGTATTTTTACACAAGGAGCTAAATAAACCCCAGTGGAAAAACATTTACGTACATGGCCACACTTACTTCTTTGAAGTTAATGTGTGTATGTTGTTTCAGCTTATCAGCACAACTGTCTCCAACTGAAATAAAAAAGTTAATGATATTAATATAATTCAAGTAGCAGAAGCAGCTGCAAATCAAGTATATCAATATATTATGGGTGCATAGCCCAACTGCAGGCAACACCCCTCCAAAAAAACTATCCTATTGCCCTCCTTTATCCTAATTTGGGTCCAAAAAATACTTTAAGCGGAACTTTAGGGGGTGGTTACAAAGAAAGAACTCTTACCTTATTCAGGGGCCCGGGACACTCCTCCCGGTCTCGCATGGCCGCCACACGCTGGGTACACACGCTGCTGCCGCTGCCCATTCACTTGAATGGGCGAAGGAAGCGCGCACAGAGCCTGAGGATGCGGCTCCATCATTTAGTACCAAGATGGCAGCGCCCAGGAGCTGGAGCGCTAGATGAGCGGCACACACCCCTGGAGAAGGTTTTTTTTTTTCTTTGTAAACCCCCCGTCCTACCTCAGCACCAGGGTAATGTGGCAGGGTGGGGGGTATTAAAGTGGACCAACACCCACCCCTGATCGGCCTGGGGATCTATAAGATTCCCGGGCCGATCAGCTCCCTCCCCACGGGGCATCCGAAATCGTTTGTGGCCGAATCGTTTGCCGAATCGTTTGTGAATGGCTGGTGCGGGCGCGCGCCCTGTAAGAGGGACGCGCGAGAGGCGGCGGCGGCAGTTTATCCGTCGTTGTCCGTCGCCTAAAAGGTAAGATTTTAGGGGCTTTCTGGGGGGTTTCACACTATCGGGGTGCCCCGCGGAAGTGAACCAACACCCAGGATAGTGAAAATCCTGGGTGTTGGTCCACTTTAAGCTTTGACGAAAGTTCCACTTTAAAGCGGACCAAAACCCACTGAACTTTTAAAATTAATTTGGCCAAAGCCCAATACTCCATTTTTGGGATGACGAACTAGAAATGGTTATTTTCAATTTTCGAATGCACCTGGCTATTTTTGATGTTCCTCTCTGTAAGATGGCAGGCAATCCATCATTGCATAGGTGTGGCAATGACATCACACAATGGAGGAGGCGGAGCTTTACAGCTTAAACAAGAGGAATTATCTGGGCTTAGAGTGTGATGTCTTATAGATTCCAGGGCAGTTGGGGCGTGGGTTTTGGTCCCCTTTAAAGCGGTCCTTCACTCTGAATAAGAGTCATAGAAACATAGAAGGTTGATGGCAGAAGGAGACCATACGGTCCATCTAGTCTGCCCTTATGTGTATACTGTATGTTCTCTTTATCTTATGTATATACTGTATGTTCTCTTTATCTTATGTATATACTGTATGTTCTCTTTATCTTATGTATATACTGTATGTTCTCTTTATCTTATGTATATACTGTATGTTCTCTGTATCTTATGTGTATACTGTATGTTCTCTGTATCTTAGGATAGATGTGTGCTTATCCCAGGCATGTTTACATTCAGTGACTGTTGATTTTTTAACTACCTCTGCTGGAAGTTTGTTCCAAGCATCTACTACTCTTTCTGTAAAATAATATTTTCTAAAATTGCTCCTGATCTTCCCCCCGACTAGCTTCAGGTTGGGCCCCTTGTTCTATCATTAAGTTTCTTCTTAAAAACACTTCCCTCCTGAACCTTATTCAATCCTGTCACATATATAAAGGTCTCCATCATGTCCCCCCTCTCCCTTTCCTCCAGACTGTACAAATTAAGTTCTTTAAGTCTCTCCTGATAAGTTTTAAAGTGGTCCTTCACTCTGAATAAGAGTCTATCTTATATGTTTCCCCCACCCTGTACATACAGATTGCTCACATTAAAAATCATCCTACCTGCATCTACTGCATGTTATAAGCCTTTAAACATCCAAGATGGCGGCTCATGGAACATCAGGTAGCCTGCAAACAGGAAGTGCCTTCTGACTATGCTGCTCTGCATTCTGGGATTGCTGACCTTTTCCTGACCCCAGCTCTGCTCTGTCTGAGCAAAGCACAGCTATAACCCGCCCCCCTGTACTTTATCCCGCTCTCCTCTCCTCAGTAAGTGTGATGCTTCTGAGTCAAGATGGCGGCGCCCATATCCTAAAGTCCTGAAGAGAGTTGCAGCCCAGTGGGGGAAAGAATAATAAGTAAGTGACAAAAAACTTTGAATATATTAAATTTAGATGCTGGGGAATCGCTTTATAAGGGTTTGGGCTTTTCAATAAATCATGGTGATGGTCCGGTTTAAATGTTTTAATCAGAGTCATATTTCAGACTATTGTGTAGGGAGGTGTACAGAATTAATCTGCACAATGTCGCTTACCTTCATCAGCCATCTCCTGAGTCTGGGGCACAAGGTAAGTATGTGGTGTCTCGTTGCACAAGGACAGTTTTTTAAATGTATCGATTACAGATTGTTTTACTGAAGGAGCTTTTGCTGCAATATAGGAAAAAGGAACAAATTCTTAAAGAAAAACCCCATAAAGAATCATATAACGTAACAATTAGCACCTTATAAAAAATGTTTTTCTGACTATTAAATTACGAAAGCAAAACAGGAGAAACAAAATATAAAAAACAAACAAAAAAGAAACATAAAACATCCGGCAGTAAGTTGTTGTAGGTCTCTCCCGTTTTCATCATTTACATTTTTTTTCCTTGAAATCTCCATCTCTTACTCACAGGCCAGGTATAACGTCACCCCTGACTCGATTTGGACCCTAAGCAGCAGCAAATCCTTCTCAAACTGGAACGCCACGACCTCTAAAAAATAAGATGAAATGTCAGCCAAATAGTTGTGTGATCTAATTAAATTGGCAGTGTAAATGTGATCCATGGATAATAACTAGTGAGGGGCTTCGGATCCAGTTCTAAGTAGTTTTTTTTCTTTAGATTAGATTATACCAGTTCGGTCCGGTTCTCCCCATCCCAGATACTGGCAAGATCAAGTCATCTGCAGCGCCACCGACCGGTGCCAGGAGGTGGCATGCTGGCCACCCAGAGGAGTAGCCAGGCTTTCTGGCACCTGGGGCGAAGATTCGAAATGGCGCCCCCCATCTGTTCTCAGGCACCCCACTGAACTTCTGAACCTGCGGTAAGTGCCCCCCCCGTCTCCCCCCTAGCTACACCCCTGCGGCCACCACTACATGTGAACTGGTGTATGGGTCCCTTGGACTCCTTATGAGTTAAAAAAAGGTGTTAAATAAAATATTTTAGAATTTCCCACCAAATAAAATCAGACAATAAAGCTTAAACCGGACCTTCACCCTGAATAAGAGCCTATCTTATATGTTTCCCACACCCTCATACAGATTGCTCACATTAAATATTATCCTACCTACGTCTACTGCATTTTCTGAGCCTTTAAACATCCAAGATGAGCCTTTAAACATCTAAATGATTAAAAATGTAAAATATATTAATTTTAGATACTGGGTAATAGTTTTTTTTAAGTGTTTGGGCTTTTCATTAAAGTGGACCAAGACCCACATTTTTAACTAACATCCCCGGATTTGCTCCCCATGAAGAGCACCTTTTGCCAATTTATACTGCTCCTGCTTCACTCTAATCCCAGATGATGGCGCCTGTTTTAGCTGCAAAGCTCCTCCTCCTCCTTTCATTGCCACTGTTGTGTGTGACAATGATGTCTGGCTTGTAATTAAGGTGAGGATTTTGGTAGAAGATAAAACGGGGTTTGGCCCGGTTGAATTTTTACTGAATCAAGGCCATTGTATCGAACTAATCACCAAATACTTAAAATGTTTATAGAAACACAGAAGGGTGACGGCAGAAGGAGACCATGCGGTCCATCTAGTCTGCCCTTATGTGTATACTGTATGTTCTCTGTATCTTATGTGTATACTGTATGTTCTCTGTATGTGTATACTGTATGTTCTCTGTATCTTATGTGTATACTGTATGTTCTCTGTATCTTATGTGTATACTGTATGTTCTCTGTATCTTATGTGTATACTGTATGTTCTCTGTATCTTATGTGTATACTGTATGTTCTCTGTATCTTATGTGTATACTGTATGTTCTCTGTATCTTATGTGTATACTGTATGTTCTCTGTATCTTATGTGTATACTGTATGTTCTCTTTATCTTATGTGTATACTGTATGTTCTCTGTATCTTATGTGTATACTGTATGTTCTCTGTATCTTATGTGTATACTGTATGTTCTCTGTATCTTATGTGTATACTGTATGTTCTCTGTATCTTATGTGTATACTGTATGTACTCTTTATCTTAGGATAGATGTGTGCTTATCCCAGGCATGTTTAAATTCAGTGACTGTTGATTTTTCAACTACATCTGCTGGAAGTTTGTTCCAAGCATCTACTACTCTTTCTGTAAAATAATATTTTCTAACATTGCTCCTGATCTTCCCTCCGACTAGCTTCAGGTTGTGCCCCCTTGTTCTATCATTAAGTTTCTTCTTAAAAACACTTCCCTCCTGAACCTTATTCAATCCTTTCACATATATAAAGGTCTCCATCATGTCTTCTCTCCCTTCTTTCCTCCAGACTGTACAGATTACGTTCTTTAAGTCTCTCCTTCCACCATTTTCGTTGCCGGCCTTTGGACCCGTTCTATTTGAATAATGTATTTTTGCCGGTAAGGTCTCCAGAACTGCACACAGTATACTAGCTGTGGCCTCACCAGGGCTCTATACAGCGGCATCACAACCTCCCTCTTCCTACTGGTGATGCCTCGAGCTATGCAGCCGAGCATCCTGCTTGCTTTTCCCACTGCCTGGCTACACTGTCCACTCATCTTGCAGCTATCAGTAATCAGTATCCCTAAATCTCTCTCCTCCGAGGTCCTGGATAACACAGTGCTGCCCATAAGGGATTCCTTCTACACAAGTGCAGGATTTTACATTTAGAGACATTAAACTCTAGTTTCCACAGTTTTGACCATCTATCCAGTAAAGCTAAATCATTTTCCATGTTGCAGACACCTCCAGGAATATCCACCCCATTTACTAACCTTCGTATCATCAGCAAACAGGCAAACATTTCCTACCAAGCCTTCTCCTATGTCACTTACAAATATATTAAAAAGAATGGGGCCCAGGACAGAGCCTTGCGGCACACCTGTGCATTTATTGTTGCGTAAGAGGGACACCCAAATACCTGAAGCAAAGGGCCACATATTTTTGCCACTCACAGATGTGATATTGAATCATTTAATTCAATTAATTTATTACTATGTCTAATAATATAGATTAATTAGTTTGATTTTGTTTTCTTTTTCTCTCTCTCTTTTTGTGGACCATTTACTTTTATATTAGCTCCCAAAGGGGGGTAATACAAGTTAGCTACAGATTTTCCTTATGACACCCGTGCTTGTGATGTGTTGGCGGCAGTATTTATCTATTAGGACTGATTCAGTATTCAGTGTTTTGTCTGTGGGTGGCTGGAACCACAGAAGATTTCTTGCATATTGTAGTAGCAATTTAAGTTACAGAATTGGCACACTCTCTTCCCCTAAATTTGGATTGTTTATGGCGGTGCTTAACAGGGTGTCTCTTTTTTGTAGCTGATTCAGTATTACCTTTTCGATAATCTGGAAATGTCAGCTCCAGAAGCGTGGTGTCCTCTGGCCTGAAAAAAAAAAAAAAAAAAGAAATACATAAAAAAGTGCAAAGTGTATTCACAAGCATTTCCTCATGTTTAATCCATGTTTCTGATACTTGCCCCTATTACTGTGTAAATAATGTCTATACTGATTTTCTTTTACAGAAAGAGTAGTAGATGCTGGGAACAAACTTCCAGCAGAGGTAGTTGGAAAATCGACAGTAAGTGAATGTAAACCTGCCTGAGATAAGCCTCCATCTATCCTAAGATAAAGAGAACATACACATAAATGCGGATTAGATGGACCATATGGTCCCCTTCTGCCTTCAGCCTTCTATGTTTCTATACCTAGTACCATGTGCTAGAGAGCTAATTGACATGTTGGGACCTACAGTCCCAGATCCATTTCCTACATAATGGGTGTGGGGTTGCATTGTGACAGTCTTAGGGAGGCATCCAGATATTGTTGGAGCACCCAGTACATACACCCCCGCCCCCCCAAAAACAACTTACTTGAACTTCAAATATGGCCCCATGAATTGGTTGTCAACAATCACTTGGGATGGGGTCACTTTCTCTTTCCTGGCTTCCTATCGAGCCCAGCCCACGTGACCGCTGGCAGCCAATGGCAGGGCCGATGCTTCCAATGTCACTGTTAGTGGGCTTTCCCTGCCATCTCACCCATTGCCTATAAATAGCTCCTCCCTGTGGTTGGAGAGAACGCCGGGAGTCAAGTGCAGGATGGAGGGTCTCTGTTCTCCGTCCCACTGTCAGCAGACGATGGACATTAAGGATGACGTAAGTATTGGTGTAAAAGATTTATTAAAGAACCTTTTCTGGTGCCTTTATTTACATCTAACCCTTTGTGAACTGGTATGGGATCCTTGGTAAGTGTAAAAAAGGGCCCTTTTCTAGTTTACAAAGTCTTGAACCGGACCAACGCCCATTTTTTTCTTTAACGGGTGTTGGTCCTGCAGACAGCTAATCAATATAAGCTCGAGGGGAAGAAATCCAGAATGCTGGGGTCCCCCCTGCACATAACCCCCCAGAATGCCGTAAGCCTCATCTTCACTTCGAGCCAGCGTCGGGAACCAGTGGGCGGCCAATAGCGGGACCGCTTTTAGCTTGTAGTGAAGGTGAGGATTACAGCCATTCTGTGGGGGTTATGTGCAGGGGGGACTCCAGCATTCTGGTTGCCCCCCCCCGAGCTTGTATTGATTGGCTGTCAAAAAACAGGTGTTGATCTGGTTTAGGTTTAAAAAAAAGACACCACACACCAAAAAGTCCTTTAATGAACCTTTTATTACACCAATACTTAAAAATAATAAAAAATAAATAAAAAAAAAAACAGAATGCATAATCTCTGCCTCCTGCTGTGACTATAACAAGCAAGATGAGTCATTCTGAAAAACCTGCCAGCTACCTGGTGAGAGTTACATTGTGCTACATTGTTATAGCTAAGGAGAAGCTGATATATCATAATTGTTACTATTGTAATCAGCTGTGATACATTGTAAATCAGTCATGAGCCTGCTACTGAAATGTAAATAGCACATGGAAAGCTTACAGGGATGTGTATTGCACTGCCATGATGGCAAATAAACACTGCGAATATTGCCTCCTCTGTACCCCCTTCCTCGATTTCCATCGCCAGTTGCTGTCCAGGTGCTGTCCCACACCCCCTGCCATTGTCCCATGCCACTCTCTGCTGAAAACAGTGGGACAGAGGACACAAATCCTTTGACCTACACTTGGCTTGAATGTCAGTTTATTTATTTTTTTTAAGAGTGATTAAGTTAAATTCAATTTAGGACAAAACACATTTCATGGGGGAAATTTGCATTTTAAAGTGGACTAAAACTAGGATTTTGACTATCCTGGGTTTTGATCCCCACCCCCGATTGGGGCACCCCTCTGCGGGAAACCCCCCAGATTACCAAAGTTAAGTATGGTGGAGGTAACGTGTGGCGGAGGCCCCTGGGCACAAAATCTGGTGGAGGCCCCAGATACAGATTAATTCCTTAAAAATAATAGTCCAGCCAAGTAAGTGATTGGTGGTTGTCTGGCACCCGGCTACTTACTGGAACGTCAGATCGAGTCCCTTGTGTCACCCTTGTGCGGGTTCTGGGTGGGGGGGGGGGTGTAGTCGCCCGGCTGGTCCAACAGAAAACAGTTCCCTGCATTGAGCTGCCAGCGGCTGTGCTTGGTGGCTTATGTGCAGTGACAGCTCTGCACCCATCACTGTAGCGTTGCTGGCGGCGGTTTTGCTGCTCTAGACTCTCCATCCTGCCCTGTGGTGGCTTTGGCTGCAGGTTTGCAAAAACAAAAAAAAGGCTTGCCCAGGCGCAGGGGCCCCCACTGCCGCCAATAACTTTGTTGCTGGCCCCTTGGCCCATCAGACCAAAGACTGAAAAGCCTACTGGACCAGACCATAACCCAAGTTGGTGGAGGCCCCCTTTGCAGGGCAAGTGGTGGAGGCCCCAGGGCATAAACCTCTTGCACCCTCCTCATAATCCAGCCCTGATAAGCCAATTTTGGACATTAAAATATTAAAACAACAAGCTTCAAATGGCAGCCATAGCCCCCAGTCACAGTTTGACTTGAGTGAATGACCAATTTAGTCACAATGCTGCAAGGTGACTGACCTGTTTGTGGGCGATGCTGTGTGTTGCAGTGTCACCTTACCTTCCAACTTTTCAGGGTGTGAAAGAGGGACAGTTGTTAAATTAGGCCACACCCCCTCATTGAGGGCTGTATAGGAGATAGGGTGTAACAGTTACAAAAATATAAACACTTTGAATAGGCAAATGAATCCTTTATTGATGCAGGTCTACATGTTACACCTCAAAGAGGGACAACAGAGAACAATGAGGATCAGAGGGACACTCCCTCCAAATCAGGACAGTTGGGAGGTATGGTGTCACAGTTGGGCAGAATGGCTTAGAAACCCATAGTATGAGGCAGCTTGCGTTTTGTGTCTTAGTCATACCTCCCAAGTGTCCCTTATTTGGAGGGACTGTCCTACTTTTGAGTCCATGTCCCTGTGTCGCTTGTTGTTTTCCTCTGCCCCACTTTGAGGTGTAACATGCAGACCTGCATGAATAAATTATTCATTTGCTTATTCTAAGTGTTTATATTGTTTTAACTCTAACACATACCTACAAACTTTTCAGGGTTGGAAAGAGGGACAGTTGTTAAATTAGGCCACGTCCCCTCTTCGAGGGATGGATAGGGGGGAAGGAGGACAGGTGTAACAGTTAAAACAATATAAACATCATTTATTTATGCAGATCTGCATGTTACACCTCAAAGAGGGACAAATGAGAACCGCGAGGGACAGGGGAAATGGACTCAAAAGAGGAACAGTCCCTCCAAATAAGGGACACTTGGGAGGTATGCTAACACCCTTTCTCCTATCCATCCCTCAATGAGGGGGTGTGACCTAATTTAACAAATTTCCCTCTTTCCCACTCTGAAAAGTTGGTAGGTATGCCTTAGCAGTTACTGGGGTATTTAGAGGGAATGTGTAAGATTACATACAAAAAGGTTTCTTTTTTTTTTTTTGAATTGTCCCGTGTTACACAGGGGGTATTTTCTATCCTAGCCCTGTTTGTTATGTAGCCTAGAAACTGCCCTGACCACTGATGTGTGATATCTTTGGCTGGCAGTGGCGGACTGGGGCCAAAAATCATCCCTCTATTTTACCAGCCCCTGACTAGTCCAAGACATGCCCTGTGAGGCCCCCCACCCCCACCATGATGCCAGGGCTATAGTATTGGGAGCTGGGGTTCCTTGGTGTGTGGGTATAGTGGGGCTGGGTACAGGTGGATGAGAGGGAGACTAAGGAGACAGGGATTGGATGTGGGTGTTAAAAGCAGCAGCCAAACTGACCACAAAGCAGTGCGGCCCACCGGGCATTGTTCCGGGTCTCCCTATAGCCAGACATCTCTGCTGAGCCCCTCCAACCATGATGCCGGAGCTATAGTATTGGGGGCTGGGGTTCCTTGGCATGTGGGTACAGGGGGATGAGAGGGGGGCTAAGAGGGCAGGGATTGAATGTGGGTGTTAAAAGCAGCAGCCAAACTGGCCCCAAAGCAGTGCGGCCCACCGGGAATTGTCCCGGGTCTCCCTATAGCCAGACATCCCTGCTGAGGCCCCCCAAACATGATGCCGGGGCTATAGCATTGAGGGCTGGGGGTCCTTGGCTTGTGGGTACAGGGGGATGAGAGGGAGACTAAGGCCCTTATTTAACAAGGGATAGCGACAGGTAGCGCCTGGTGAGCGGCCGGTAATGACAGGCCCCGCCACGAGAACGCCGGCTCCCCACCACAATCACACATTTATCAAGCCGATCCTGCTTAGCGACTGAGATAGCGCCATATAGCGACTCATTCATCATTATTCCAGCCTCAGCCCACAGCGCCAGCGTCCGACCTTGAACAGCGACAGGTATGACCTCTTTCTACCTGCCGCTCTCCAATGCATTTCAATGGAACAATCTTTAAATATTCATAATTTATTCATATTAATGTTTTTTCACACAAAACACTGTGCAGAATTGATATTACAGGTCTGATATTAATGTATTAATATTACAAAATGTTATTAAAAACTTGTTTTTTTTGGTTTCCAAAAATATGGTTGTTTGGGGGTTAAAAAACTACTTTTAACCCATCGCTGCCAGCGCTCTGGGGTTTAAACAAGCATTTCACAGCGCGGGAATTTTTTGAGCGTGATTTGTTAATGAATATGGTGGGAGCCGGTCGCTAGGGCCAGTGGCTATCATGCGCTCCCATACAGCGCGGAACCTGTCAAGTAGCGACTCCTCACCCAATATTCAACATTACGGCAAACCGACTGAGTCGCTGTCAACAACCGAACAACGGCCAAGCACAGCGACTACTAGCGGGCGCTGTGAAAATACTGCTACAGTCGCTCAACTGTCGCTACCTGGCGCTATTAATGAATCGGCCTCTAAGGAGACAGGGATTGAATGTGGGTGTTAAAAGCAGCAGCCCAACTGGCCCCAAAGCGGTGTGGCCCACCGGGCATTGTCCCGGGTCTCCCCTGCTGGAAACTAGGGGAAATACTGTAAGCACATTTTTTCAGAGCATGTAACTGACATATAACAAACCTCTGCTAGGAGGGTTCTGGAAAATTCTGCTGTGTGGGTGGGCGGGGCCAGTCATGGGAGAGAGGCTGGTACAGTCCTTCCTGCAGCCTATATAAGGCTCAGCACAGCTCTGAGAGACCAGAGTCTGTGAGGTGGGTCAGAGGGAGCACTTCTGTGTCTGTATGTGTTTCTGAGCTGCATAAATTATAGGGCCACAGTGACGTTTTTGGTTGAAATTAACCCTCTCCTTATATTTACCTCACGGCTGAACTGTGTGAGGGGTGTAAACTTTTTTGTTATTCACTGTGTGAAGCCTCCCGCGGAGCGCAAAGAAAGGAACTTAGGCCCTTATTTAACAAGGGATAGCGGCAGGTAGCGAATGGTGAGCGAACGGTAATGACGCTCACCGCCACGAGAACGCCGGCTCCCCTCCGCAATCACACATTTATCAAGCCGATCCTGCTTAGCGACTGACAGAGCGCCAGATAGTGAATCATTCATCATTATTCCAGCCTCACCCCACAGCGCCAGCGAGCGACCTTAAACAGCGACAGGTATGACCTCTCACTACCTGGCGGTCTCCAATGCATTTCAATGGAGCAATCTTTAAATATTCTTAATTAATTGCTATTAATGTTTTTTTTTTTTAAATGACAAAAATTCTGTGACCACTTCTGCAATGTTAGATATATAAGGTAAAAAAAAAAAAAAAAAATTTGTGCAGAATTGATATTACAGGTCTGATATTAAGGTATTCATATTACAAAATGTTTGTAAAAACATGTTTTTTTTTTCCCAAAATATGGTTGTTTTGGGGTTAAAAAACTACGTTTAACCCATCGCCGCCAGCGCTCTGGGGTTTAAACAAGCATTTTACAGCGCGATAATTTTTTGAGCGTGATTTGTTAATGAATATGCTGGGAGCCGTTCGCTATGGCCATTCGCTGTCATGCGCTCCCATACAGCGCGGAACCTGTCAAACAGCGACTCCTAACCCCGTATTCAACATTACCGCACACCGACTGAGTTGCTGTCAACAGCCGAACAACGGCCAAGCACAGCGAATACTAGCGGGCGCTGTGAAAATAACGCTACTGGAGCTCATCTGTCGCTACCTGGCGCTATTAATGAATCGGCCTCTTAGCGCGGTTGGAGGACGCCCTTGGTAATTTGATTTAGGAGATATTTTGAGGCCTGTGATCAGTTGAAGAAAGAAATATCCAGAAAATATTTAAAGAATCAGCACTATTTTATTCAGCAATAACAGGACTGTTCTGTTCCATCTGAGGGTAAGTGAACTCTTCTCAGTTCTCCTCACTATTTACAGCATGGTTACAAATTTAGAGCATCATCTACCCCAAGTTTATTATATAGAGTTCATAGAGTTCTAATTGTTTAAATTAGACAGAGCATACAGTATGGTGTCCAAATAGCCATATATGTTAAAGTAACCTAGGCACAAGTTTAAACCGGACCTTCACCCTGAATAAGAGTCTATCTTGTATGTTTCCGCCACCCTGTTCATACAGATTGCTCACATTAAAACTCATCCTACCTGCATCTACTGCATGTTATGAGCCTTTAAACATCCAAGATGGCGGCTCATGGAGCATCAGGCAGCCTGCGAACAGGAAGTGCCTTCTGACTGTGCCGCTCTCTATTCTGGGATTGCTGACCTTTTCTTGACCCCAGCTCTGCTCCGCCTGTGCAAAGCACAGCTATAACCCGCCCCCTGCACTTTTCCCTGCTCTCCTCTCTTCAGTGTGTGTGATGCTTCTACGGCAAGATGGTGGCGCCCATATCCTCGAATCATGAACAGATTTGTTGCCCAGCTGAGGACAGAATAAAAAGAGAACGACTAAAAACTATTACCCAGCATCTAAAATTAATATATTTTAAGGGTTTGGGCTTTTTAACTAAAAGGGCCAATTCATTAATAGCGGCAGGTAGCGACAGTTGAGCGACTGTAGCAGTATTTTCACAGCGCTCGCTAGTAGTCGCTGTGCTTGGCCATTGTTCGGTTGTTGATAGCGACTGAGTCGGTGTGCAGTAATGTTGAATACGGGGTGACGAGTCGCTATTTGACAGGTTCTGCGATGTATGGGTGCGCATGATAGCGACTGGTCAGAGAGACCGGCTCCCACCATATTCATCAAAAAATCACGCTCAAAAAATTCTCGCGCTGTGAAATGCATGTTTAAACCCCAGAACGCTGGCGGCGATGTGTTAAAAGTATTTTTTTAACCACCATATTTTTGGAAACCCAAAAAAAAAAAAAATTTTTAAAGAATTTAGTAATATGAATACAATAATATCAGACCAGTAATATCAATTCTGCACCAATTTTTTTTGTTTTTTTTACCTTAAAAAAATTATCTAACATGGCAGAAGTGGTCACAGAATTTTTCACATTTAAAAAAAAAAAAGCATTAATAACAATTAATTATGAATATTTAAAGATTGTTCCATTGAAATGCATTGGAGAGCGCCAGGTAGCGAGAGGTCATACCTGTCGCTGTTCAAGGTTGGACGCTGGCGCTGTGGGCTGAGGCTGGAATAATGATGAATGAGTCGCTATATGGCGCTATCTCAGTCGCTAAGCAGGATCGGCTTGATAAATGTGTGATTGTGGTGGGGAGCCGGCGTTCTCGTGGTGGTGCCCGTCATTACCGGTCGCTCACCTGTCGCTATTCCTTCATAAATAAGGGCCTAAGTGATGCTGAAGGTCCGGTTTAACCTTTGTTGTTGAGATATCCCCCCCCCCATTTTTTAAAAGTAGAAAATCCACTAGATTCTTCTACAGTCATTTATTGCTTTAATCCAGTTGCTACACTTATTATCCACCAACTATTGTATTCAATACTTTGCCTAATATTCAACTAGTAAATTCTAAATGATTGGTTCTTATTTATCTGGTGTGGTGTGTTTTATTCCTTTATTCATTCTACCCCAGAAGCATCCTCATCCCTTTTGTAGAATTAATAACAATAGGCACAGACTCACGCTGTAATGATCTCCTTCAGCGTATAATTATCTTGGTTCCTGCTGATCTCCAGCCTCGCCGTATAGAGGATTCGCAGTTCATAGCGTCGATCTCTAGAGCTGGAAGATTTAGCTATAAGATGCCAGACGGAGGTGGTATCACCCTATAATAGATGAGAGGAGAACTTGTAAGCACAAATGTTTATGAATCCGATACATTTTAACAGCATGTCTGGACCTTGGAAATAAATTGTGCTCAAGCTACAAATAGATGACCCTAAAGTCAATGCTTAAAGAGGACCAACAATCACAAATGACTTAAAGTGGACCAAAAACCAGGATTTTGATTATCTTGGGTTTTGGTCCTTGCCCCTGTGCCCCGGTGTGTGAAACCCCCCAAATCACCAATGCCAGCCTACCGGGTCCTACGGCGCATGCACGGCCTCTTGTCCAATCAGTGCGCTCGGAGCCGCTGACGTCACATCGTCTAAGATTTCATCTAAGGCCAGCGTATCCGAGTGCGCTGACGGCCGCATCCCCGGCTTCCCTCCAACAGAGAGTGTACCTGTGCTGACCATTCACAAATGGCTGGTGCAGGCACGGGCCTTGCTATAGGGATAACGGGGATGCGGCTCGCGCATGCGTCGTTGGACCGGGGAACAAGGTAAGTGTATGGGGGTGACCTGGGGGGTTTCGGTCGGAAACTCGCCTTGTTTCCTGGTCCAATAGTGCATGCGTGACTCCACTATCCCTTAGCAGGACATGTGCCTGTGCCAGGCATTTGTGAAGGAAGGTAGCGAGGGAGCGCTGGTGGTCGCATCCCTCCCTACCCTCCTTCATTGGACGAGAGGCTGCGCCTGATCTGAGTCAGATCAGGTGAACTGGGAGAGTTTCACACAGCGGGGCATCCCCGATTGGGGTACGCCAGGGGCAAGGACCAAAACCCAGGATAGTCAAAATCCTGGGTTTTGGTCCACTGTAAACCAGACCAACACAACAGTGCTCATATGCATTCCTCTCCGGGGCAATGTAGATTGCTGCACATAAACATTAATTTACCTTTTTCTAACTCCTGCTCTAATAAAGTTTAGAAACAAGATTTGATTCATGAATGTGCAGGCTACCTGCAAACAGGAAGTGCTGCTGGGCTTCCTGTTACTAAGCATTGTCAGGTAAATCCAGGCAGCAGCATGGCTGAGATGCTGGGAGAGGAAGCTCCAAAATGTCTGCTACCTTTCTTTTCCAACTCTGCCAGGCTGTTGGTCCAGTTTAAAGCAGTGTGAACTCTCTCAGCTCCCCTTGGGACAGATGCATCCCCTAACTCCCTAACATTACTTACAGTTCAGCTACAGAGACTTCCCTTCACTAGACGCAAGCCCCACCTGCCCAATAAGCGGAGCTGTCCCTGCCTACCTGCATCAGGAAGAAGTATAAATTTAATGGCCCCGTCCAGCACACCAGTGGCCCAGCTGTTTAGCCCCACAGCCCCAAGGTGCTTCTCAGCTGCTCTACAACTGCCTTTATTAGCTGAGGCTATAGCATTGCAGAGACAGATCATGGGCAGCAGGGTCATAACTATAGGGTGTGCGGCCACACTGGGGCCCAGAAGCTCATTGTTGCTCCTCCACCTTATTTATCTTATTTGTGCTCACTTGGCATAATTCAGAGAAAGGAAGCTCCATTTCTCTCTTCTGTTTCACCCTTAACTTGTCTAGTTGAATCTAATTTAGTTAAAAGACAGAAAAAGTTTTACCGTATGAGCCTTGGAAAATACAATTCTGTGTTTACTCACCTGTTGAATTGGTATTATACGTATACAGCACGTCCTGCTCCAGAGAGTAATTCCTTACGTTTGGGTTATACATCCACAAGATGGCGCTGGACTGCAGAGACAGCAAAAAAAGTGGCTCCTCCCGGCCCCTTATATTCCAGGGACCTCCCACAGAATCCCCAGCATTGACAAGCAGTTAGCAAGAGGCCGGGAGAATAATAACCAAAATCAAACAATTTTAACCATGATAACAAGCACCATACAGAGGCACTAAGAATAATGAAAACAAGGGCGGGGTGGAGCAGGACGTGCTGTATACGTATAATAATAATTCTACAGGTGAGTAATCACAGAATTGTAATTGTAATAGTAATTGTAATTGTAATAGTAATTCCTTACGTTTGGGACATCCAATAGCAGTGTCCGTAAGGTAGGGTGGGATCCCCCAAAGCAACAACATGCAGATTAAATCACTGCCACCTGCAGAACTTTGCGGCCAAAAGCAGCATCAGCTGAGGCCCTAACATCAACCTTGTAAAACTTAGAAAAGGTATGAACAAAAGACCAAGTAGCGGCCTTGCAAACTTGTTCAACAGAAGCCTGGTGCTGAAAGGCCCAAGAGGCACCAATAGCACCAATGGAATGAGCAGTAAGGCGGAGGGGAGGATCCTTCCCTTTAGCAAAATAGGCCTGAATCACAGCCTGACGGATCCACTTGCTGATGGTAAACTTAGCTGGAGCCAGACCCTTCTTAGGACCAGAAGGGACCACAAAAAGAGCATCAGTCTTCCTGAAGGGCTCAGTAGCCACCAAATAGAACTTCAGGTTCCTGACCACATCCAAGGAATGTAGAGCCCTCTCCTTAGGGTTACTAGGATTAGGGCACAGAGAAGGCAGAACAATGTCCTGATTGAGATGAAAAGCAGACACAGCTTTGGTTTAAAGCGAAACACCACCTTGTCCTGGTGTCTCTCAAAGTAAGGGGGCTTGATGGAAAGCACCATCAACTCAGAAACACGCCTAACAGAAGTGATAGCCACCAAAAAGACTACCTTAAGCGTAAGAATGGACAAAGCAACCTCATGCACAGGCTCAAAAGGAGACCCCTGCAAGGCAGATAGAACCAAGTTCAAGTGGAGTTGAAGAGGCCTCATGTGATACTGATCATAAGAAACCGCCTCGAAGCAGGACACCATCAGCCCCACCAGCTGCATTCCCTGCCTGATGGAAGGATGAGGGCAGGACAGAAGGAACTGAGCCTGCGCTTGCAGACTGTCCACCTTCTGCTGAGGAAGAAAGATCCTGGCCCGAGCTGTATCCAGATCCATGCCCAGAAAAGGCTTCACCAAAGAGGGAGACAGGGAAGATTTGGAGTGGTTTACCACCCAGCCGAATGACTGCAGTGTGGTCACCACCCGCTGAGTATCCAACTCTGCCTGTTGGAAGGACGGAGAAGTGATAAGAATGTCGTCCAAATCGGGAAGAATGCGAATGCCCTGAGCTCTCAGCAGAGCCATCACACCCTTGGCGGCGTATAGCCACCGCCAAGGCAGAAACCCTGCCACACATTCTAATGGTATCATCCAAAGCAGAGAGGACATATGCAACAAATTCCTCACAACGCAGAAGGGCTCTATACTCTTCACTAGCCGCATCAACAGGAGCCCCATCTAAAATACTCTTGAGCAGTGTCCTAATTGCCACAGCTGTAATGGCAGAGGCACAAACCGGACGCAGCGCAGACCCCACACAGGCAAAGGCATGGGAAGCCAGCTGATCAATGCGCCGGTCCTCACCATCCCTCAGTGTAGTAGAGTCAGGGGAATGCATGACAGAAGTGTTGGACAACCCCAAAATTGGTGCATCCACTTCTGGAGGGCACAACCAACTCTTAACCACTTCAGCAGGAAAGGGATACCTCTTATCCCAACTCTTAGGCACCCCAGGGAGCCTGCTCGGTCGCTACCACTCTTTGAACACAAGATTATTAAAGTGAGTTTGCTCAGTAAACTCCAAACGTGGCTTAGCAGTGTGAAACAACTCCCCCTGCTACCGAGGAGCCGTGGCAGGAGGAGAGATAGAAAGTTCTTCAAAAATGTGAGCCAAAAGCCTGTCAGTATCATCTGGAGTCCATTGGCCAGAGCCAGAATCAGCATAACCCTTAGGCTGCTCATCAGATGATTCTGAATCAGAAAACAATTCCCCCTCTTCCAGGGGGGTATAGCCGGCCAGGTCAAAAAATTCCTCAGCCTCCATAGGAAATTAGTTAATGCCAGGTGCCAGATGCCACCTCTTAGCAGAGGCCTTACGCGCCATAGAGCCAGCAATCAGCTTCTCAATGCTAGCGACCCTGGTAGACAAATCAGGCTGAGACTCCCCACTGGTATGCACCTCACTGGGAGTCAGATGTAAGCGTGGGGGAGTGGGCGAAGCCACACGGGGCGCAGGCCCAGCCACAGATAACCCAGATTGCAGCGCAAGCGCCCGCTGGGCACAGGGTACACAAACCCGCACATTGTCATCACTAGTAGGGGACACCCCACACGCCACACACAGCCGGGCTTGTCCCGAAGGAACCCCAAGCACATTATACTGAGAAGCCTCCATTATGGTGATTATCGCAACCACCGGCCAATAGGGATTTACGCTATAAAGTCACCCGGGATGCCCCAATAGCCCGCTACGGAAGTGGGAGGTAAAGGCAGAATAGGCCTCTAATAGCAACTAAATTGAGGGGATAGGCAGGGAGAAACCACAATTAAGTTTGACCCGCCATAAACAGAAAGACCCATAAGCGGTATGCATACATAATATATATAAAAAATAAGCCAGCCCGCAGGGGCACTTACGGACCGCGGTAGGTAGACGTCAGCCACGCAGCACGAGAAGAGCAAAATGGCACCTGCAGATACCTCGAGGGGCAGGGCGCGGAGACAGTGATGCGGAACGCGCCATCCGCAAGGCCCGCCCCCCGAAGAGCGCGAAGGTGTCCACGTGACCATGTCAGCCAATGATGGCGCAGCAGCACCAGAGGTGAAGTCGCTGCCAACCGCGGAACGCCATACAAGCGCACGCGGCGGCATTTTTAAAGAAGCAACTGGTGCAACCAACACACGCGCGGCAACACAAGCCAAGCTATACCACGGAAAACAATAAGGAGTGAAGAATACACCTACACACACACACACACCCCTCCTGAGAATACCAGGGAGAGCGAGGGAGGGCAGCGGCCAACCTAACAGGAGCCCACCGATGGACAGGGCGCGAGAGGCGGGAGGGGCATCCCATAAGGCTCACCATGGGCCTATACTGCCTACCCTTTGGTGGGGGATTGCGGTCGGAGCAGCGCTCCTTAAGCACCTGACAACGGTGCTGCCTAACGTCACCCGACCACTCCAGCCAAAGCTGGGAGGCAGAAAAAGGAGGAACGGGTGGGAATAGTCCTACAGGGCCGCAGGCTAATAGCTCCGCTCACCTGCGAGTAGAGAGAGCTATCTTCTTGCATTCGCAGCGCCGACTGCAGAGAAGAACTGGGATTTTGTGGGAGGTCCCTGGAATATAAGGGGCCGGGAGGAGCCACTTTTTTTGCTGTCTCTGCAGTCCAGCACCATCTTGTGGATGTATAACCCAAACGTAAGGAATTACTCTCTGGAGCAGGATGTGCTGTATACTTAGAGCCTTGGAAAGACCCCTTTCATTTAATGTAGATTCAGATTTAGCTTGTTTTTTCTTATTTGCATATTGATATTTTAGGAAAAGGTGTTTTTTATTCTCCTTTTTAATACATTTTTTTGTGAAACCCTGTGCAACCTAAGAATTCTTCAAGGGATTACTCCCAGAAAGATGAGCCCACTACAACAAGCTGGGTATGCATAGAAAGCTTAAAATGTGTACTTTCAGGGAATATATAGTTTATGGTGGATATTCCAAATGTAAAGTGTTGTTTTGGCAGAAAAAGCACAAGGTGCTGCAGAGCTGAAATTTTGAAGTAAAATTACCGTTACGCACATGCTTTACTTTGGTGTGTTTGGCAACTCTTTCCTTGACAGGACCTATGCATGTTGGGTATTGTTCTGTGCGGGGCATGTTGCTTTTTCAGATTTTTTTTTCTTGTTCGCATATAGTTTTTTTTTAGGAAAATTTGGTTTTGATTCTGCTTTTTTATTCTTTTTTTTTAGGGAAACCCTGTGCAACCAAAGAATACCTTGAGGGATTACTTCCAGAAAACTGCACCCATGTCAACAAGCCTGGTACGCCTAGAAAGCTTGAGGTGTTTACTTCCAGAGAATATATAGTTTGTTGGGGGTATTTCAAATGTAAAGGGTTGTTTTTTCTTGAAAACCTGCAAGGTGCGCATATTGCATAGCATAGTTGTATTTTATCTGAAAAAATAATCACAGTTGAACATGGGGAGCACAAAATAGTGCAAAATGGTCTGGCAACAAAGGGTGACAAAATCTCCAGGTAGGCTGGCAGTTAAAGGGTTAAGACTAGTGTCACGTATTGCATTTGAGTGTCTATGTAGTGGCACTTAGACCATCTGCTAGTGGACGCTGTAAGCGGGTGTCTGGCGCTATAACCTAGATAACCTAGCGTAGCAGCAGGACAAGTGACGTTGTAGTATCCTATCCAGCATTGATAAATGTGATGTCTGGAGGGCGCTGTAGAAGCGCTCTCCCTCAATCAATGCATATGTAATGCCCAGAGGAAAAGTCGCCCAGAGCAACGCCACATACAACAACAGGACAACACTGCAGCGAACGATAAGCAGCGCCAGTTAAGTGCGTACGACGCTCGGGGCTGAAGCCCATATTTAAGAAAATCAAACACAAAACCAGTGTCGGCACTCTAAAACTGGGCGCTCTAGCGTCGAGCGTGTGGCGCTATATGAAAAAAGTCTGATTCTCAACACATATCCATCAACACCAGAGCAAAAACACATGACATTGTTTTAACCCTGTAACAATGACACTGCAATGGCAGACCTGCACATTCAATTCTGCATAAAGAAAAAAATTAACAATAAAAGGTGTTTAGTTGCTGGGCAGGAGAGGACAATTATTTGAACCTAAAATAATTACTTAAAACGCTATTTATACACAAGCAAAAAAAAAACATTGAAATATATGGGACAACGCTGCTGGTTGAATGGTGCTGCTGAACATACAGCGCCGACGCTTTACACTGAGCTGTTTCTAGTGATACATGTGATGCTACATGGCGCTGTTACAGGCGCTCACCAGATTGACTTTCATATATATGGTTTTCACATACTGCGCCTGGCGTTACGTGGTCTGAATTTAGAATTAAGAAACCTACGCAGTTATCCTAATTGCCTTTGTAAATCTAATGCTCGGGTTAAAGCACTCTGTTCTATCCTGGTCTCGCAGTAACTGTTGGTGAAACAGATTGGTTCAACCAAGTTATATTATAACAGTATTACCATTGATACACCCATGATAAGTTGAAGCTTGTGGCAGCTTCTCCATACTTGCCACTAACTAGCGTTGTAGGGGGTGCAGGTGTGAAACAATTGGCTAATTTGATCAGACAACATCGAAAGGTCAGATTATGAATTCATTGAGGTTATAAAAATGTAAAAACCTTTGTTTTGCTCTATGCTCTATATTGTATAGTTGGCTAAATGTAGTCCTGTACTTTGGAGTGTGTTTTGGCATGTAGAGTGGCTTTCCCAATCTCCCTTTCATGTTTTTCATGTTTTTTTTCTCCTTTAGTGACTGCCCCCCCCCCCTTTTTGTTCTTCAGGGATAGACAGATCTGTGTAGATTAATCCATGACTGTCACCTCTTGGCTACTGTGTTTGGTTACTAGCAGGCTTATTCATTACTAACGGCAGGTAGCAACAGCTGAGCGTCTGTACAGCGGTTTTCAGAGCGGCCGCTAGTAGTCGCTGTGGTTGGCCGTGGGTTGCTAGTTCAGAGTCGCTGTGCAGCATTGATGAATATGTTGTGGGGAGTCGCTATATGAGCAGTACAGCACTGTATAGGAGCTAATGGTAGCGACTGGTCAGTGCGACCGACTCACACCATATTCATAAAAAAAAAAAAAAAACAGCCTCAGACACCGCCGGCGCTCAAAAATGCTTCGCTGTAACCCAGAGCACCGGTGGCTGTGTGATTAAAGGCTGTTTTTGAACATGTATTCACCAGTAACAAAGCGAAAACATATGGAATTACATTGTTATAACATTGTAACTAGAGAAGAGCAAACTTCTTGAAAGTTCGATTCGGGCGATTCGCCGAATTTCCCCAAGAATCGAACTTTCACGAATCGCTCATCTGAAAAAAAAAATGCCGGCATGGTGGGAGCGGGCAGGCCAGCTACGCTGTCAGCTGCCCTCTGATGACGCGCCCTCTGATGACGCGTCCTCTGATGACAGCTGAGAGCGGCGCCGGCCTCCACGCTCCGGCACCGCTCTCAGCTGTCATCAGAGGATGCGTCATCAGAGGGCGCCTGAGAGCGGCGCCGGCCTCCACGCTCCGACCATGCAGGTAAGTGTTTGTTTTTTAAACAAATGCCGGCATGGTGGGAGCGGGCAGACCGGCTGTGCTGTCAGCGGGCCGGCTTCCGCCGCCCGCTGACAGCGTAGCCGGCCTGCCCGCTCCCACCATGCCAACATTTTTTTTTTTATTTCAGGGAAAATTCGATCGGCACGAACCAAAAAAAATTCGGGTTCGTGCCGAATCGAATTTTCCCTGAAATTCGGAGCGAATTCCGGTTCGTCCGAACCGGTTCGCTCATCCCTAATTGTAACATGAACACATTAATGCCAGACCTGTAATGTCGATTCTGCATAAATATATAAAAAATGAAAAAAGTGTGAAAAAATAGCTTTTTCTAGGCCAGGAGAGGTCACAACATTATTTGAGATTAAAAAAAGAAAAAATAAAAGAAAAAAAAACCCTGTATAAAGAGAATACAAGAACGTCCATTGAAATCTATGTGAAAGCGACAGGTAGCTAGAGGCTGCAATGTTAGGCCACCAATACTAGCCCGAGAAGCTACTCCAGACCACACCTCCCTCTGCATTGATTGCTTGAATGGCATTCTGAGAGTTGCAATCCAGGCCCAGCTAACCCCTGTTTCCTCCCCACCCAGTCTCCTTCTAGCAAGAGCTTATGCTTCCACCATCACCCCACCCATTATGCTTATTAAAATGCAGTATCACAGCCCCGAAGGCCATGCCTACTTGCTCATGAAGAGAAATCATAAGGTAAAAATGTAAACCTCAATATCGTGGCCATTTCTTCTTCAATTTAAAAAACAGAAAAAGTTAAAGAGGAACATCGGAGGCCCTGGAGTCTCAGGGCCGTCCAGGTTTCACTCTAATCCCAATTCAGGAAGCCCCGATATTTCTTACTTCCAGGAGCCTTTACCACTGCTGTGTGCTCCGGGCTAAATCCCCACTCACGTGCGTCCCCCTTTGGTCTCGTGGGTGCCCACGCCTGGCCTTTCCGAATAGACAGCGCATGAACACCACAGCTGCAAGGTGGGCTTGGGATGCGGCTGGAGGTGCCGCTCGGCTCCCTTCCGCACAGCTCGGCTGCTTAGCCATCCAGGTGGCTTAGCCATCAGCAAGCCAAGTAACAGCGAGCACGCTGGTTGATTTGCCGCTCAGCCAATCAGCACATTGTCTCTCAACCGAGTCAGCACCGTGGGAGCGGAAGGAAGGTGAGTAAAACAGGGCGACCTGGGGGGTATGCACAGCGGAGCACCCCAATGTGGGATGCCGCCGCACATGTGAAAGTGAAATTCCTGTGTGTTGTTCCTGTTTAAAGACATTGCCAAATGTAGCACAACACAATGGAATAACAACTGCCTTTGCCTGAAATATCACTTTAATTAAGCCGTCAGTGCAAATAAACATTAATAAGTTCAACTTATTCGGGGATGATGTCATAAGTTGTGGTCAATTGTGTGTTGATAATTCCTGCAGTGTCAAAGTACAGCCTGTACTTTTAACTGTTTACCAGCCACTGTGACAACATTGCCCCATCTGTGATAGATGTCATTGCACAATTTCACACCTCTTTCTTCTGTCATTCGAGTAGAAGGTAAAGGGAGGTTTGAGAGATCTCCATTGCACGGATACAATAGAAGATAAGCAGAAGATCAGTTTAGGATGAGATGTAAATCAGAACCTAATAGCATGATAAGGCCCATTAATCCCAGGTAATTCTACTTGTACATAGAACTGTACTAGTATTACTTCCTGGTCTTGAGCCAGGGCTCATGCTACCAAAAAGGCTGGCTTTTATTGTAGAGAGTTGGACAGAGAAAGAATAAGAGGTTATCCTTTATGTTGCTTCCTTCCTAAAATGCTGTCGGGGAGGCCGATTCATTAATAGCGCCAGGTAGCGACAGATGAGCGACAGTAGCGGTATTTTCACAGCGCCCGCTAGTATTCGCTGTGCTTGGCCGTTGTTCGGTTGTTGACAGCGACTCAGTCGTGTGCGGTAATGTTGAATACAGGGTTAGGAGTCGCTGTTTGACAGGTTCCGCGCTGTATGGGAGCGCATGACAGCGAATGGCCATAGTGAACGGCTCCCAGCATATTCATTAACAAATCACGCTCAAAAAATTCTCACGCTGTGAAATGCTTGTTTAAACCCCAGAGCGCTGGCGGCGATGGGTTAAAAGTAGTTTTTTAACCCCCAAACAACCATATTTTTGTTCAAAAAAAAAAAAAAGTTTTTCTAAACATTTTGGAATATGAATACATTAATATCAGACCTGTAATATCAATTCTGCACAATTTTAATTTTTTTTTTTTTTTACCTTAAAAAAAATATCTAACATTGCAGAAGTGGTCACAGAATTTTTGACATTTAAAAAAAAAACAAAACATTAATAACAATTAATTATGAATATTTTAAGATTGCTCCATTGAAATGCATTGCAGAGCGCCAGGTAGCGAGAGGTCATACCTGTCGCTGTTCAAGGTCACTCGCTGGCGCTGTGGGGTGAGGCTGGAATAATGATGAATGATTCGCTATCTGGCGCTCTGTCAGTCGCTAAGCAGGATCGGCTTGATAAATGTGTGATTGCGAAGGGGAACCAGCGTTCTCGTGGCGGTGAGCGTCATTACCGTTCGCTCACCATTCGCTACCTGGCGCTATCCCTTGTTAAATAAGGGCCTAATTTAGGGCCAATCAGATGTACCTCTTATGGTGTTGCACGGGGCCAGCCTTAGTTTGAAAGGTACCCTGTCCAAGAATAAAGGATGATGCCTTCACACTCAATGCAATACAGATTGAACCCTACATTGAACACCACCCCTAGAATTTTACAGACCACAACCGCCAATGAGTCCCCCAACAAATGGGCAGATGGTGCCCACCTCGCTACCCCAAAAATATAGCACCACCACAATATAGAGCTTGTAGATCCACCAAGTGAGGCTCAATGCAAGACTGTAGGCTTTTAGTGCACATGAGCTGCTCTCTGTGGTTCCATCTATAAAAACCGTTCAGAGCAAAAAAGGTTCACTGGCGTTGCTTCAGCTTTTTGCTTTTCTATTATTTATACTCCTCCCTTATTCAGAATGTGCCGGACGGCAGGGGGTTGCCAACTACCAGCAGCCTGGAAGTCGTACTGTGGTGCCCATAAAAGCTTGCCTTCCTTGGCTCCCAGCATTACCCTTGGGATGCAAAGGAAGGAGGAAGAGGAACCTATGTCCCCCTTTACTACAGATGGCAGTCCTAGTATTTTACAGCCTCTATGACCTTTGGCACAGGTCTGATACTGCTCCAGACCTGGAAAAACACCATACCCATGCCTAGGTGCACCAAGCACTTCCGCAACCCCCCTGGCCAGTGGAAGTGCAGGTAATTTGTTAGGGGTATAAGTAATCTACCTACATGTAGACCAGGTGGCTTGCCATCCCCCTACTTTGGGGGAGTACCTTAGATCCCTTACCAGTTCAAGAGTAATAAAGTAAATAAAAGATACCACAATCAAAAATAAATTAAACAAATCTAACTATACTTACCGTGGCTGCCATCCCTTCCGCCAAGGTGGAAGAAATGGGGGGCCTGTGTCCTCAAAACTAAACTGCATACGAAGAGCAGCTCAACTGAGTTTTTTGCAGTAAATATCTTCCATCTGTGCGAAGTGCAGCCAAACAAAAGCATAATGGCAGCAAATAGCCCATGACTGGGCTAGTGCTCCATAAACCTCCAGCTGCTAAAAACCCACGCCCTTCCCTAAATAACCATCTGGACAACCATTTCTTTGGAATGATGGAATTTAATCAGCCACAGCCTCAATAAAATAGCAATAAATAACAAGTGCTGACTTAGCCCCCCATTCCTAATCTGGATCTGAGATTTTCCACCACAATTGAGCTAGCAAAAGAGATGGAGGAGAGACAGACAGAAGGCTCAAATACCTCCCGATCCGAAGAAAGCAGAAGCCGATCTTTGAGCTCAACCCCATCCCTCCTTGGCCTGGGAGCTCAACTAGGCTAACCGCCAGGATCCAACTCACCCCCCCTTCTGCCCCTCCCCCAAAGCTCAAAAACCTACCCTCCTGGCTGCCGCTTACTTGACTCCTCCTGTTAGCCATTTTCCGTGACCCAAACTTGAAAGAGGGGACCACCCATTTGCTGTGACAATAAAACACAACCCTAGAAATCACAGTAACTAAAAACATATAACAAATTCGTGATACATATGCATTGACATAAAACAATAAACATACATTTATACATATTTTATATATATATATCCAACACCTTGCCCAGTGGCCCTACATTTTTCTAGTTTTTATATTAATAAATATATATATATATATATAACATTATAGTTCTATTTGCTGCTGTACTCACAAGTGGCAGCCCACACAGTGCACTAAAGGTGGCAAGAACTAGTGAAAACTAGCAATCATTGTAAATTAGACTAGGAATGTAACTAAAAAGGGAAAAGAAGGAGGCTGCCAAATTATATTAGCACAATAACTGTACCCCTACTTAAAGAACTTAATTTGTACAGTCTGGAGGAAAGAAGGGAGAGAGGGGAAATGATTGAGACCTTTAAATATGTGAAAGGATTGAATAAGGTTCAGGAGGGAAGTGCTTTTAAGAAGAAACTTAAAGTGGACCAACACCCAGGATTTTGACTATCCTGAGTCTTGGTCCACTTCCCCGGGGCACCCCGATCGGGTGCTATGTGAAACCCCCCAGATCGCTTGTAAAAACTCACCTCACCCCGCTCCTACTTGCTTGAACTCCAAAATGGATATGCACAACCCAAATTATGAATAATAGGTGCTAGCCTTAGGGACCAAACCACGCATAAATCCTTACAGACAGTGGGATTCCAGGGCTAACCCACTATTACCTCCACACCAATGGCTGCACACTTTAACTCCAATTAATTCAATTTATTAAAGAATTGTACATACACAAATCGACATGCACAATACTATATACATAGCACTATAAAACCATATATTAAAAATACCCAAGTGGGGAGGATCTCCAGGGCTAACCTATTTAAAGATAGATAATTATCTTTGCACCAATCTGAGTATTCATAAATATATATATGCTGACGCTAATTGGATAAAGTGCTAAGTGCATGTGCATATTCTAATACATAAACTAAAAAAGTGAACACTTTTTTAGTGGATCGGATTGGCCCGGGAATCTTATAGATGAAAAGGTAGGATTTTTGGGGGTCCTGGGGGGTTTCACACAGCGGGGGACCCCCGATTGGGGTGCCCTGCGGGCAGGGAGCTGATCGGCCCGGGAATCTTATAGATTCCTGGGCCGATCAGCAGTGGGTGTTGGTCCACTTTAACTACCACAGTCTTGCTCCTCTTTCTTCTCTTTTTTTTTTTTTGCAATCAGATTGTCAGCTTTCCATATGTGCCCATGTAATCGCATGACTGCATCCCCAGCACCCCATCCCCCCAATTAATAATAATTAGAAAACAGAACAAGAAAAATAAACGAGTACTTGCAAAAGTGCTACTGAACATTGACCCAAGTGCTACCTGTATCTGGTGCTTGAAATATATATCATTATTTTTTCCTTTTTTTGTACTAGACATTGCCAGGAAAGTGTTTCTGCACAACATATCAGAGCTGGAGCACATGTAAAGGAGGGCAACTAAGTTAAAAGAAGTGTGGGGGCTAGAGTACCCTGAAAGATTGTCACAGTTTGGTTTATTTAGTTTAGAAAAGAGATGCCTGAGGGGTGATCTAATAACTATGTATAAATATATTCGGGGTCAATACAAAGGTCTGTCCCACAATCTATTTATACCCCGGAGTGTGTAACTCTAACCCGAGGGCATCCACTAAGGTTAGAGGAAAGGTGCTTTCTCCACCGACATAGGAGGGGATTCTTCTCTGTAAGAGCAGTGAGACTATGGAACTCACTGCAACAGGAGGTAGTTATGGAGTATACAGTAAAAACATTCATTCATACTATGTTACTATGCTACGTTATCGCGTTCTGCCTATAAATATAAAATACAGATACCCCCCCCCAAAAAGCAGCTAATAACATAAAAAAAATATATTGATAAATAATATTTAGTAATTACCCCCCCCCCCCGGATCCACAGTAGTAAATTAACCCCCCCCCCTCCCGCACACAGACAAGCCCTCATCCAGGGGTGAACTGGCCATAGGGAGACCAGGTGGGCCGCACTGCTTTGGAGCCAGTTGGGCTGCTCATTATTACACGCCCAATCAATTCCTGCATCCCTATTACCTCCAGCACATGGCCCAGCCTTGCCAGGAAACCCTAGCTCATGTTCTGCCTCCAATGTCTAAGCCTTACAATCCCTACCCACTTGTGTTACATCATCTGCCCCTCTACTACAAAAGCTTGAGTACCTTCAAGTTGGCCATATCTACCACTGCATCCTGTAATGCTATAGCCTTTGAGGAAACTCAGGCTCAGTGGGGATGCCATGGGCCGGTAAAGTTCCGGGCTGATTTTTGGCCCTAGTCTGCCACTGCCCTCATCATTATGCAAATTGCGCCCAAGCACCCTACCGGTTAGCAAATTGTCTGTGATTAAGAAGGACGGTGGACCTTTGTCTTCATTGGGCCCCTATGTCTGTTAAGCACAGTGGACAAACAAGTTGGCAGCTTCTTAGTTTTGCCCTTAGGAACACACAGCCCAGGTCCCTATTGTTCCCTGTTTGACCACCTAAATAAAAAAACCAAAAATGTCCCTCACAGCTGATCGGTCCAAATCCAGCGAACAGCAACTCACCTAATCGCTAGAACACAACATATGCTGTCCAGGATCGAATTTCAAGCACCTGCATTTCAGTGTTAGACCGGTGCCCCTCAGCCATCAGACACAGGGGCGCTGCCACACCCTCTCTATTCATTGCAATGAAGGGGGTGTGCTAAGGCCTGACATGCTCGTTCTATTGCAGTGAATAGCGAGGATCTGGCAGCTCCCTTGTGACTGATGGTGGAGGGGCACCAGTCTAACACAGAAATGCAGGTGACTGAAATTCGTCCCCAGACACCGTTTACTGTGATCTAGTGATTGGGTGAGTGTTCAACATGGAAGTGCTAGTGACTGGAGAACAGATCAGCTGCAGGGTACCAAAGGTGAGTTCCCCTTTGTTCAGTTCATTGGGTGTTCAATACCTTTAATAGCATAATAGAGCTCTGTATAATTTAATACAATGATGTTGATTCAGCAGCTCTCAGCATAGGTCTAGTAAACTTAATGTAACAATAACAATAATTATAAAAATAGCAATTATAAAAGTAACAGCATCTATGTGATGTAAAACAGTTTTAAGTGTTCGTATTAACAAATGTTCTGTATTCCCGTCCACTGGTACATGTACCATGCTATCAGGTGATACTTGGCAAGGCTGCTGATTGATCTGTTATCCAAGTGCTGCCGTCTAACTTTAGCCAAGCTGAATTTGCTACAAAAGTACAAAATTGCATGAAAATTATTTGTGTGCACTTTAAATAGTTCTCGTGTGTTTTGAACATGGTAAACATGGTTTTAGGTGATTGAAAATATTTATGTACCACCCAGGTGATAAATAGAAAATAGAAAGTGCTAGAGGATTGAAAAAAAAAAGATTTCAAACACGGGGACTCTCTACAATCCTGACACTTACCTCTGTGAGGTTCAGTACTTTCCTTGTTTCTGGGAGGCACCCTGTGGGACTCCCAAAGGCGGCATGAAGGAAGCAGATCAGAGCAAAGCTGAGCACAAGAGCCCCCATGTTGTAGAGTAACAGCAACAGAGCTTGATGTTCTCCAAAAATCAGTGTACGGTCAACCCCACCAGTGCTTTGAACCTATGTCCTCTCGTATTTTTATCTAGAGGTCATTGACCAGATCTGCTAGAGAAGCAGAGCCAAGTCATATATTGACGTATATCTTGCAACCTGCTCCTCGGCTGTTTAACAGTTAGAGCTTACAGTACACAAAGGAAGCAACATCTATGAGCTATGTTCATAAGTTACGTAGATACAAAAAGAGTGAAAGCAGACCCAAGATTGTCTGGGCTAATTGTAAAAAAGCCTGCTCTTATCTGCCACACCCCCTACCCTGCCATAATGAGTTGGGAGGTGCCTTTCTATAGTTGACAATCTATTTACTGTAACAGAGAGGGAACTGCCTCTTTGTGCTCCTCTGTGCATAGTGACAAGGTTACATGAAACCGCCGCAGGGCCCACTTATCGAGATCACCATTTGTTTTGATCCAAACCTTGATTTAAGAGGAACATTGAACTGAAAATAAAAAGGGTTCAATCCCCCCCATCGGCCCCTACTTACCGTTTGGATGTCGCTGCGGTGACATCTGGCTGCTTCAGGGCCCGGTCGCTGCTCCCCGCACGAGCTTAGTCATCTGTAAGTGACAGCGCAGCTTTAGCCATGCTCTTCAAAACCCCACGCCGATCAGAAAAGTCTCGCGGGATTTAGGGTGCCTCTATTGCATCCAAGATGGCGCAGCCAATCGGAACATCACCTGGAAACTGAGGGACCCAGAATATGGATCTTCCGGGAAGGTGAGTAAATACTACCCAAAGGTAAAAACAGAGGTGGGGGGAGCAGATTGGTGAGGCTTGGGTGAGGTTTTAACTAGAGATGAGCGAATCGATCCGGACGAACCCGGATTCGTTCCGAATTTCATGAAAAATTTTATTCTGAACGAATCTGAATTTCCCCGCGATTCGATCGATCGAAGTTTTCCTTTCAACGCCATTCATTTCAATGACAGGCATTCTAAGATGGTGGACGGCACATGTCCAGACATGTACCCTGGGGCAAGGTATGATGGGACACTCACATGCAACCTATCAGCAGCCAGGAAGCCCGGCGACGTCACAGCACTATATAAAGCGGCGGCCATCTTGCTTGTGCGCATTTCAGCGTTCTATTGCGGCCAGAGCACAGCTCCTTACAGACAGGGACAGAGTTAGAGATAGGTAGGGAGAGAAGACCCACAGGGACCCACAGAGTTCCAGGGAGAGTCAGGGAGAGCCAGGGAAAGAAAGGGAAAGATAGTTAAAAATCGGAGGCAGGGACAGCAGAGCAAATGACAGGGAAAGAAAGCTTTTTTTTTATTTTCATTTCAATTCATTTGCCAGATCAGCTTTAAATTCCTGGCCACTGTGCATACCATGTTGGCAGTGGCACATTTAACATTTATTATATCTCGATTAGTTTAATTTTTTTTTGTCTGCTGTACAAACCCCAGCCCACATGGGCATTCCATTTCAGCAGGTGACCCTATCTTTTAAACCAAATCCCACACCTGCACCGAGCACCCCATCTGTTATACAAAATAAGCGTATTTCAGCCTGAGCTGTACTAAGTTATTTAATTTTGCATTGCTTTCTGTCTGCTGACATTAAACCTGTGCCTGGGGTATCCCAAAATTGCACCGAGCACCCCGTCTGTTATACAAAATAAGCGTGCTTCAGCCTGAGCTGTACTAAGTTCTTTAATTTTGCATTGCTTTCTGTCTGCTGACATTAAACCTGTGCCTTGGGTATCCCAAAATTGCACCTAGCACCCCATCTGTTATACAAAATAAGCGTGCTTCAGCCTGAGCTGTACTAAGTTATTTGATTTTGCATTGCTTTCTGTCTGCTGACATTAAACCTGTGCCTGGGGTATCCCAAATTTGCACCTAGCACCCCATCTGTTATACTAAATAAGCGTGTTTCAGCCTGAGCTGTACTAAGTTATTTAATTTTGCATTTCTTTCTGTCTGCTGACATTAAACCTGTGCCTTGGGTATCCCAAAATTGCACCTAGCACCCCGTCTGTTATACAAAATAAGCGTGCTTCAGCCTGAGCTGTACTAAGTTCTTTAATTTTGCATTGCTTTCTGTCTGCTGACATTAAACCTGTGCCTGGGGTATCCCAAATTTGCACCTAGCACCCTGTCTGTTATACTAAATAAGCGTGTTTCAGCCTGAGCTGTACTAAGTGCTTTAATTTTGCATTGCTTTCTGTCTGCTGACCTTAAACCAGTGCCTTGGGTATCCCAAAATTGCACCTAGCACCCCGTCTGTTATACAAAATAAGCGTGCTTCAGCCTGAGCTGTACTAAGTTATTTAATTTTGCATTGCTTTCTGTCTGCTGACAGTAAATCTGTGCCTGGGGTATCCCAAACTTGCACATACCACCCCATCTGTTATACAAAATAAGCAAATACATAAAAATGTCAGGCAGACAAGTGCCAGGAAGTTCAGGAAGTTCAAAGAGGAGTCGCAGAGGCCAAGATTCTGCAGGCAGAGGTCGCAGCAGATTAGGGCCGAGTGGCAGCAGGAGTTACGGTGAGACACCTGATCTGCCAGTATCTGCTAGCGGTCGTGTCTCCACCAGTAACGCATCTGCCGTGGTTGAAAGGTTAACGCGCTCATCAACATCATCACAAGTTACATCTGAGACCCCCAGTCTAGGGTAGGTAGGTTCCTCTGACACAACCCTGAGTTGGCATGCCCCGAGAGCAGTCCCTGTCCTTCCATTGCCTCTGTCCTACGCCGTTCCCTCCCCCAGCGACGTATCCTATGCTTTGGGTTCAGCTCCACTCTTTAGTGAGGAGGACGATCAGATAGAGGACAGTCAGCAGCTACTGCCCAGCCATGAAATGGAGGTGGCTTCTTTAGCTCGGCAGACAAATAGTGATGTGGACAGTGTCGTGGGTGTTGCGAGCTTTCCAGCTCCTGCGCCAGACACTGCGGAAACCGAGAACATCAGTGACGTAAAGCCACAACTCGGTGATGATGATGAAGCCGATCGCACTTGGGAGCCGGGTGATGAAGGGGCTTCATCGTCATCATTAGGAGAAGAGGGGCGCAGGTTGCCCCGGAGTCAGCAGCTCAGGCAGCAAGGTGTTAGCAGCATGGTTGGCAGTCAGCATGGGGGCACAATTGTAAAGCCTAGAGCCAAACGGGGCCGGGGTAGAGCACCTGCTGTGCGGAAGGCTACCTTATCGGGAGGTAGTGGAGCAGGGGTTGCTGGAGTTGGCGACAGCAGCAGTGAATCAGTGAGGGCTGTTGGTGGGAAAAGTAGCTACACGGCAGTGTGGCAGTTTTTCCTGAAGCATCCGCAGGAGGGTAACATGGCCACATGCAAGATATGTAGGCAGAAGGTGAAGCGTGGCCAGGGTCCAAATGTTGGCACCACGGCCCTGCGTCAACATATGATGCGTCACCATAAAGCGGCCTGGGAGAACCGAGGCCCTGAAGAGGTGGTCCAGCCTGCTTCCTCACCAAGTGGCATGCCGCTCCCAATTTCTGCCAGCCAAGGCTCCAGCCCCTCAGCCGAAGGCAGCTGTGCATCATACCCATCCTCTGTCGCTCCTGCTCCTCCTCCTCCTCCAAGTCATGCATCCCGCCAGCAATCCATCAGCGAAGCCATGTCCAAGAGACAGCAGTATGCGCCCACTCATCCCACGGCGCAGAAGCTGAATGTGCTCCTGTCCACGTTGCTGGTGCTGCAGTCGCTCCCTTTCAGGTGGTGGATTTTGCACCTTTCAGAGAACTGATGTCTTGTGCCGAGCCAAGGTGGAGAGTCCCAAGCTGTCATTTCTTTGCCAAGAAGGCAGTACCAGCGCTGCACACTTTTGTTGAACAGAAGGTGGGCCAGTCCTTGAGCCTGGCGGTGTGTAGCAAAGTGCATGGCAGTGCCGACGTCTGGAGCTGTAACTACGGTCAGGGGACAGTACATGTCGTTTACGGCCCACTGGGTGGATGTGGTCCCTTTGCAGCAGCAGCAGCAACTTGGACAGGTCACGCCGCTTCGGCCTCTGCGCTCCCTGCCCATTGTGCCTGTGACTTGTGCCTGTGCCTTGTGCCTCCTCACCCTCCACTGTAGGCTCTAGTCTTGGTGCCCCTCCAGTCTACCATGTGTGCAGGGCACGGAGGTGT
This sequence comes from Gastrophryne carolinensis, assembly GCA_027917425.1. Taxonomy (NCBI): domain Eukaryota; kingdom Metazoa; phylum Chordata; class Amphibia; order Anura; family Microhylidae; genus Gastrophryne; species Gastrophryne carolinensis. The sequence continues at coordinate 29,827,367 of CM051235.1, read as the reverse complement.
CAGGCAGTGCTTCACATGGTTTGTCTTGGCGAACGGAGTCACACAGGGGAGGAACTGCTTAAATTTATTCAGCAGGAAATCCAAACATGGCTTACTACAAGAAAACTGAAAATGGGAATCATGGTTACCGACAATGGCAAGAACATTTTGTCTGCGCTGCGCCAAGGAAGGCTGACCCATGCCCCCTGCATGGCTCACGTCTTCAATCTGGTTGTCAAGTGGTTTCTGAAGTGTTCCCCCCATATGCAAGACATCCTAACAACTTCAAGGAAACTTTGCATGCACTTCAGCCACTCATACACCACCAAACACACCCTTCTTGAGCTACAGCGTCAGAACGGTATCCCCCAACATATTCTGATTTGCGATGTTTCCACCCGTTGGAATTCCACCCTTCACATGTTGGACCGATTATATGAACAGAGAAAAGCCATCACGGATTTCCTGATGATCCAAGCGGATAGGGGGACTCCCCTGTGTAACTTCAATGTCAACCAGTGGCAGCTCATACGTGACACCTGCCATTTGCTCAGGCCCTTTGCGGAAGCCACTTTGTCAGTCGGCAGGATTACGGGATGAACGACGTGATTCCACTGCTTCATGTACTACAGCACATGTTGGAAACCATGGCTGGTCAGGGCACTGAAGACATGGCGTCTACATCTTACGGCCACATGAACCCCGTTGGAGCTGAACTGGAGGAGGAGGAGGAGGAAGAGGAGGAGAAGGAGGGGCCCAGTGAAGCACAGTTTAGGCTTGGTGAAATGGCTGGTTTATCTAGTCAGCGGACAGGAGAGAAGGAGCAGGAGCAGCCAGAGGAGCTAGAGGGTTTTGAGGAAGGCGAGACAGAGGACACGGACACACCGTGGCAGTATGCAGTGGAGATGGAGACAGGTAGTCCCTCCGAGTCACTTGCGCAAATGGCAGGAAGCATGCTCACATGCTTGCGTAGTGACCCCAGAATTGTTTCCATTTGTCGGCGGGATGACTTCTGGCTGTCCACCTTATTAGACCCTCGCTTCCGGCACAAAATGGGGGCATTTTTTAAACCCGCCGAGAGGGAGGACAAACTGAACTACTACAAAGACATTCTGCGTAGTCAGTTGGCCGATGCCTATCTGCGCCATGGTCCATACTCTCGCAGGTCTGACTCGGGGGGACCTCTGCGCTCACCTTCCACTGCCATGCCTGCTGGGGGGGTTGGCAGGAGCAGCAGCAGCAGCTCCATCAGCAGCAGCCTCAGTCTTCAGTCGCTAATGAGTAGCTTTCTACACCCGCATAGTGAGGCTACTCATGAGCAGCAGGAAGACCTGGAGCAGGACCTGAACCAGCAGGTCATGTCATAACTTGACATGACCATGCCAACACACCTTGAGGATCCGCTGGACTTCTGGGCAGCCAAACTTGGCTTGTGGCCGCAACTAGCAGAGTTTGCCCTGGAAAAGCTGTCCTGCCCGGCAAGTAGCGTGCCATCTGAGTGGGTGTTTAGTCCGGCGGGGGCCATAGTTACGGCAACGAGAACTCGTCTGTCAACTAAAAATGTGGAGAGACTCACCTTTGTCAAAATGAATCAGGGATGGATCAGCCAGGATTTCCACCTACCAATCAGCATGGTGCCACGTTTTACACTTTCTAAATGGTGCAAAACATATTTATGTCTTTAGACCAATTTCTGGGTTCCTGCTGCTGCTAACTTCAGGGTGTGCCTTTCAGCCAATTTCTGTGTTCCTGCTGCTGCTGCTGCCAACTCCAGGGTGTGCCTTCCAGTCAATTTTTGGGCTCCTGCTGATTCCAACTTCAGGGTGTGCCTTCCAGCCAATTTTTGGCCTACTGCTGATGCCAACTTCAGGGTGTGCCTTTCAGCCAATTTCTGGGTTCCTCCTGCTGCTGTTGCCAACTCCAGGGTGTGCCTTCCAGTCAATTTTTGGGCTCCTGCTGATGCCAACTTCAGGGTGTGGCTTCCATCCAAATTCTGGGTTCCTGCTGCTGCTGCTGCCAACTTCAGGGTGTGCCTTCCAGCCAATTTTTGGCCTACTGCTGATGCCAACTTCAGGGTGTGCCTTCCAGCCAATTTCTGGGTTCCTCCTGCTGCTGCTGCCAACTCCAGGGTGTGCCTTCCAGTCAATTTTTGGGCTCCTGCTGATGCCAACTTCAGGGTGTGCCTTCCAGCCAATTTTTGGCCTATTGCTGATGCCAACTTCAAGGTGTGCCTTCCAGCCAATTTTTGGGCTCCTGCTGATGCCAACTTCAGGGTGTGCCTTCCAGTCAATGTTTGTGCTCCTGCTGCTTGCAACTCCAGGGTGTGATTCATCCAATTTTTGGGCTCCTGCAGCCAACTCCAGTGTCTCTTTAAAGCAATGTTTGGGCTCCTGCTGCTGCTTGCAACTACAGGGTGTGATTCATCCAATTTTTGGGCTCCTGCAGCCAACTCCAGTGTCTCTTTCAACCAATGTTTGGGCTCCTGCTGCTGCTTGATTCTTCCAATTTTTGGGCTCCTGCAGCCAACTCCAGTGTCTCTTTGAAGCAATGTTTGGCGTGCTGCTGCAGCTTGCAACCCCAGGGTGTGATTCATCCAATTTTTGGGCTCCTGCAGCCAACTTCAGTGTCTCTTTAAAGCAATGTTTGGGCTGCTGCTGCTGCTTGCAACTACAGGGTGTGATTCATCCAATTTTTGGGCTCCTGCAGCCAACTCCAGTGTCTCTTTCAACCAATGTTTGGGCTGCTGCTGCTGCTTGCAACGCCAGGGTGTGATTCATCCAATTTTTGGGCTCCTGCAGCCAACTCCAGTGTCTCTTTCAAGCAATGTTTGGGCTGCTGCTGCTGCTTGCAACTACAGGGTGTGATTCATCCAATTTTTGGGCTCCTGCAGCCAACTCCAGTGTCTCTTTAAAGCAATGTTTGGGCTGCTGCTGCTGCCTGCAACTCCAGGGTGTGATTCATCCAATTTTTGGGCTCCTGCAGCCAACTCCAGTGTCTCTTTCAACCAATGTGTGGGCTGCTGCTGCTGCTTGCAACGCCAGGGTGTGATTCATCCAATTTTTGGGCTCCTGCAGCCAACTCCAGTGTCTCTTTCAAGCAATGTTTGGGCTGCTGCTGCTGCTTGCAACTACAGGGTGTGATTCATCCAATTTTTGGGCTCCTGCAGCCAACTCCAGTGTCTCTTTAAAGCAATGTTTGGGCTGCTGCTGCTGCTGCCTGCAACTCCAGGGTGTGATTCATCCAATTTTTGGCCTCCTGCAGCCAACTCCAGTGTCTCTTTCACACAATGTTTGGTCTCCTGCTGCTGCTGCTTGCAACTCCAGGGTGTGATTCAGCTAATTTTTGGCCTCCTGCTGCTGCCAGCTCCAGGGTGTGTTTTTCAGGCACTATAGTGGCCCCTCATAGTGATGGCACTTCAACTCTCTGCAATTGTGCCACTCTGTGATTCTATTAGCGATGCCTCTGATCTGCATGTCCTAATTATTTACAGTATTATTTCACTAACCCAGCACGCATCCTATGCGTGTTACAGCAAGGTAGAATGGTTTACAACTCTATTGAGGCTCTAGGAGGCTCAGAAATAGCAGTTTTTAATAGAGATTCGTCGCAAATAAATTCGGGTCGAAACTATTTTTGTCGGAAAATTCTGCGAATCGGTCGAATCGAACTTTTCAAAAGTTCGCTCATCTCTAGTTTTAACCTCCCATGATGTTCCTCTTTAAGCTGATGCAGAAGAGAGAAAGTAACCGTGCAGCTAGGACCTAGCAGTGGATGGGTCATCCCAAAATGGGATGCCCAGGGGCACATCTATTATTTTGGCTGCAGTTATGTGAATTTGTGTTAATATTCTCCTGTGGAGGAAAATGCTCCCCATCATATAGTGATACTTATTAAACATCAAGAGAACACTTTCAGCTTTTATCAATGAGTTTTGGCCAGAATCTTTTTTAAGTATTTGATATAGTGGGAAAGGATTAGGGCCAAAGCTCACTGTTTTTTTCTTCGGAGAGGCTGAATCACGGCAATTAAGTCAGACAACAAAATGGGAATTCCTGATAGCTATTGTACATACAGTTCTACGCCGTTACAGTAAGTAATCTTAACAATTTTAAGTTGTTCCCTCCTTTTGAGGGGAGTTATTTAGCACTCATTTGCATTTCTTCATTGGACTGAGGAGAGGTGAGTGAATACTGGTGATCTGGTGGGTTTGGCACCCCAGGGCATTGCAATTTGGCACGCCCATGGGGGACCGAACAAAACTCGGGTTAATCAAAATCTGTGTTTTTGTTTACATCTGGGATCTGATCTGGCATGCTGCCCTGGAATCTTTTAAATTCTGGGGTCGAGATGTAAGGAATTTGTTCTGCTTTACCTCTCAAGGGTTAAACATACTTGGGGAGGGTCACTTTAAAAAAAATGTAAGGGTTAAACCCTTAAAAGATAAAAAAAAACAATGTTAGGTTTTCCCTCTCCTGCAAAACCAGCCCAGGTGCTAACTATGTCGGCTGGTATCCTAGGGCTTGGAGTGAGCAGCACATAGCCCTAAAGGGTACCAGCCCACATAGTCCATATGGCATTGGGCTGTTTGCACCCTCCTAGGCTTTTGGGGATGTAGGTAAACGGCAGGGCCGGCGTCAGCACCCGGTAAGGTGGGGCAGCTGCTGGGGGCCCCCACCCTCAAAGGGGGCACACTGACAGGGCCGGCCTTTGGGTGTGTGACGGCTCTTGACTGGTGGCGGACTGGAAGGGCACCACCACAGCTGGTGCTCACATCTCCTCGAATGACAGGGCATCTTGATTTAGATTTCAAGGGAGGAAGTGCTGGGTTTTGTTCTGCTTTTAAGTTGCCCACCCCAGCTGATTTCCTATCCCTTGAGCATCAAAGGAGGGGTGGCAGCCGCTCAGACCATTTTATAACTAACCTGGGAGGTGCACGCTAGCAGGGCAATTAGGATACAAAAGTCTTAAAGGAGCCACAGCACTCAACCCTGTTAGCTTGCAGACCAACCTACAATCTGTCTCTAAACTTGGTTAAAAACAGAGGACTCGGTCACACACATCTGCAGAAGTATGCTAAAGCTGCACCACCAGCGCCAAGGTGCCTCCGTGGGATGCAGTCCTAACTCTAATCTCTGAGAGCCCCTGAGTTTTGGTCCACTTTACAGGGGCATCTTAATTTGGGAACCTCCCTGGTTTGGCCGTTAACTCAAATTGGCAATTGCACAGTGCATACACCAGTTTGAGGAAAGTAATGAACAAAGGGGGGGAGGGGGTCACACACAGGGGCATCCAAAATCAGGAGAATCTAGATTCGTTTAGACTCCAAGGTAAAGTTTAAAGGGGTTTGGTTTGCTTCAAAGTAGACCAAAACTAGTTCCAACTGGAGGTCCAAATAGCATGATCCTAAGGGCGCATCCAGATTTGGGACGTCGGTGATGTGACGCAACTCTTCACCACAAAGAGGCGCACTGAGACCATGCCGTACAAGGGCTCACATAAACCTGGAGTCGCCCCTGGTAACTGTTCACATGCCCTTTGAACTGGTATAGGAGTCTCAAGGAGACTTACCAATTCACGAAGGGTTAAGTATAAAAAGAAACACTTTAAAAAGTGTTCTTTTTTTTCCTCCTACTTACCTCCTTCTGTCGCCGGGGGCTGTCCCACACCTCCCAATCTTTAGCCACAAGTGAGTGACAAAAACGGAGAAGCTGGGCAAAAAATTGGTGTCCCCTGGATTCTGCCAACCCCCCAGGCTTCACCTCCTTTTATACCGGCGTAGTGAGCTCATATATATCTCACCGGTATAAAAAGCCACTCCCTGCGGCGGAAGGTGAGCTGTCAGATTACGGAAGCAGGATAGAGAATCAGTGTGCGCTAAAAACCCCTGCCTGAGGAACGAAGGCCCCCCAGGGATGAGAAGACCACCTCTGTGCTGGAACCTGGACAGAGGGAAGCCTTTTTATGCTCTAAATGGAGGAAAATGCCAGACACATAAAATTAACTGGGCTGGCATTTAACGGTTGACGATGCAGCCACATACATTTTACATGTCTACAGGCTACAGGCCAACATTCTAGACTAACTTCAACAAGACTTCAGTGTTGCATGAAATAATTTTAAATCAAAATAATATCTATAAATTCCAGGGATCCCCCAACCCCCTTTAACCACCCTCAGAACATTTTATGTTTGAAAACTTGAATAGCACTTTTTACCCCCAAAATAAAGTGGGGCACATTTTGCACTTGATGCAGAATCACCAAGTCGATTGAGCACCAGGTTCACGAGTGTTTAGTTTGGCATTCACTTTTATGGTCTATCTAATAATCAACTTTACCTCAGATGTAAAAAAAAGACATTTCTATTTCTTTTCACCTAAACTGTACTTTTTACAGAACAAAAGCGAAAACTTGCCACATCTGTATGTAGATCATGAATAGCTTGCAAACTTCACAATGATTGTTGGAGGTCCTCTACAACAGAATAAAATATTTCCACACTGAAAGGATACTTCTATCTTTACAGCAGACAGTTAGCCTTTATTCTCTATGGTATAACAATAGTATAAAAAGCCAAGCATACGCATCTATCAGTAATTGATAGATTTTAGCATTACATGTTAGATTTGTCAAAACAAAGGACAAACCTTGAATAGTGAAATAAAGTATTTTCTTTTTTTAAAGCTAAACGGTTTATTTAACATTGGTCTTTCTTATTTGTTGAAGGAGGGCTTTAAATACATATTGTATGCCCTAAAAATCTATGCTCACCTTAAAGGAGCACTGCCAAGAATTTGGGTAAAATTAAAAATCCATATAAACATGTCAGCTATTGAGAGGAGGGGTCACTTTACACCAAACTGAATAAAACTCCCACCAAGCTTGTGGTGCATTCTCCCATTTTAGGAATAAATTCCAGGGGTGGCAGGATTAGTCTATCACCTGTCACCCCTGACTTCCTCTTCCTTCCATTAAAATAAAAAAAAAAAACAAGCCTGGCTGGATATTTCTTGATGCCGGGTGTATAAGTGACCCCTCCTCCCGCCTTCCAGCATATTTATATGGATTTGTATCATTGGGCCATTTTTAACGATAGTGCTCCTTTAAGTCCCATGTAGTCCATAGTTGCTAGTCCAGTCCGGCAGGGCTTACCTTATTGTTGGATCCACATCCACTGCCCGATCACCGCGCTCCTCTCACTCATCATGCGGTCTCTTCCATGGCAACGCCCCTGCCATCAGTCACGGTGAGCTGTCACGCGTCTGTCATTAGTCCGTGACTAATGGTGGGGGAATCGTTGCATCTGGGGGACCCAGTAGGAGACCGCTCAATGAGCTAGAGGAGCGCGGTGATCAGCTGGGCTGCACTTGATGCAGATGTAAGAATAAGGTAAGTCCTAGACTAGCAGCTATGGGCTATTTGGGACTTAAGGTGAGCATAGCATTTTTGGGAGGCTGGAAATTGTCTTTGAAGTCCTTGTCCAGGCACAAACAAACTTTCTCCCACCAAATCCTTCTAGGAAACAGTGTACATACCTTATATATTCTAAACCAAGTCTGAGAAGTTTCATGCTGCATTTTAGGTATCAGCAGTGGCAATTCGGGTTAGAGTTCAGAACTATTCTAGTTGGGGGTTTAGTTAGAAGTGGGTTTGGGCAGGTGTCCCCAACCTGTATCCTGGGAACCACATGTGACCCTCAGACCCCTTCTTGTGGGCTGCAGGACACTTCTGAAGAACTGATGTAATTTTGGGGCATACTTACTGCCTCCCCAAGTCCATCGCCACTGTCCAGGCCTCCATTCTCCAGTCTAGCACAATTGCAACCATCTTCTTTGGGTCGTTCCACAGGTTCTTTGCTGGAGCAGAGGACTGAAGGATCCCAAAGAGGTTGCAGCAATCACCAGACTGGAAGATGCGGGCCCCGCTGCCTGCTGCTAGTGCTGGGAACCCTCCCAGAGCTCCTTCCACTGCTGCCGGCTCATCCTCCAGCTGTCGCCACTGCTCTCTGGGAAGTTTTATATTCTAGGGAGGCCAATGGTTCTCTTCAATGCTTGTCAGGGTTAGTTGAGACCCTACTGGATTTAGAATAGCAAATGGCTAGAGCAGCTGGATCTAGAAAATATGCAACTATGCTAATGGGTTCTGCATAGTGTTACATGAGAAGAAATCAAGGTTATTAAAGTAGGTTTCTAGCTATGAGTTGGGAAAAAGGGCATGCCGGAAGAGAGTTGCGTGAGAAGCCCAGCCAGAAACTAAGCAAGCCAGAAGCTGAGGAGGAGACAGGTGACAGCTCTATAGAACGTAGGAGGAAGTGTAACGCAAAGGAATCATGATCAATGATCCAGTGGAACATGTGGAGGAAGCTAGAGACCCAGAATCTCTGCGAGTGGAGGTTAACTGTAGTAGAAAGAGTAACGCTGCCAAGAATAGATTAAGACAATGCTAAGACTGTGAAAGAACTACGCTGGAGCCATAGATAAACTGTTAGAGGAATGCTTAAAGTGTTTGGCAAGTCAAAAGTTAAAAAACAAATACCAGCAGCTTACCTTTCATTGAGTGGCTTCAGCATTATGCTTCCTCCTCTGTATGTCTCCTTATTGAGGAAAACTCATTCAGCTTTCAGTCCCCACCCCGCTGATCTGGTCCACCAATCAACCTTCGGTGGACCAAGAATGGAATCAGCCCCCCACTCCCTGCCCAGACCTCCTGATTGGCTGCCTCTCTCTGCAGCTCTGAAACCCCACCCTCCTTTCTCCTCTTACACTCATCACAGTGTGCTTACATCACATCACTGTTGCCACACCCACTGTTTCTCTTCATTATTTTTATGAATCTCCAATGCTTTAATACTTTAAAAGATAACTTAGGAACGACAGGGTTTTTTTGAAAATAGATTGAAATTTGGGACAGTGCAACGTGTAGCCTGAGACAATGAGACAACAACTGGGCTTGTCTTTAGTATAACATTAATGCTGTTGTGGAAATAACCTCTTATAGAGACTTTCAAATTGTAATTACAACCTCAGCCTGAGTAACCGAAACCAGAAATTTGGTTTTAAAGTTCCACAAGCCTTTAAGTATAAAGATTAGACTGGCACACATGCTCCACAGTGTTGAATTAACTTACTGATTATTCATTGATGTGTATCACTCAGGCAGACAGACAGGAAGTGTCTGAAATTCACAATTTCCTTGGAAACCACATGTCCAGTTTTTGCTGTGGGAGATCAAATAAAATGTTTGCCATAAAAGTATGAATAGCTAAGCATATACAATTTAAATGCCAGTCAACCGACACCTCTCCCATCGTAAGGCTAATCTATATTCTAATTTTACATTTTCTATCTATCTAAATATTTTATTTTACATAGGCAAAACCAATAGAACATTTAGAATTAGAATAATGGAACAGTAAAATTGCATAAGAAATACAAATATGGGCACCCCTGTAAGAAGAGTGAACAGGGAGGGAAGCTTTTATATCGCAGATATGGAAACTTTCTATGTGCCTCCTTCATCACTGGAGGAAAGCCGTATGCCGACTTTCCTTATTCATTTTGGTGTTTTTCAATGCTGGCACTCATATGTACTCCAAAAATATATTTTTACATGGCTCTTGTATAGTCTTTTGCAGGTAGGTGAACAGCTGTTCTTTTGATGTAAGTTCAGATAAGAGATATGTAGCGGCTACTGTACAAATCTGTAACACTAATCAGTAGCTATTGACAATAGAAGCCTATGTGGCAACAGGTCACTGGTTTTTCAGCTTGCTTGGCCGGAGCTTTTCAGGTCAAGGATAAATATTTAAACTGTAATCTATAGTAAATTGACAGTCACTTGACATAGGACAACAGTTGGCCAGCAAGAGAGGTGCATGAGGTTAATATACTCGAGGCATGCATAAACATTTTAGTGCTGTGTAAGGACAGAAAAGTAGAGTTGAGCAATTTTCTTAAAAAGTTTATTCGGATGATTCACTGATTTTCCCCAAGATATGTGTTTCAGAGTAGTCAGGAAAGCCCTTGACTAAGGGGGTGCTTTATCCCTCAAAATGTGCCGTGTCCCACTGGGGTGGATCTTCTATGCTGGGAATGTTTTTAATACGATCGATTAAAGGCTAAGTTTAAGGCTAAGGTTAGTTATAAATTGGTCTGAACGGATTTTGTGCAAACACATGGGGGGGTCTGAAACTGTACTGCAAGGCTTTTAACCCTGCCACCCCATGTGCTGCACTCGAGGTTGGGCAACCTCAGGTAAGCCTGCTCCCAATTTATCTATTGCATTGTATGTCCGAAAGGGGGCTCTTAGAGATTAGAGTTAGGACTGCACCTCACAGAGGCACTGTGGCGTTGGTGGAGCAGCTTCAGCATACTTCTGCAGATGTGTGTGGACCAAGACTTCTGTTTTCAAACAGATTTAGGGACAGATTATAGGTTTGGATGCAAGATAACAGGGTTGAGTGCTGTGGCCCTTTAAGACAAGCTTTATCTGTACTCCGCGGATGTGAAAGATAGATCCCTCTGTACTCACAGTGATATCAGAGAACCTTTCTCTAAAGGGGGCATGAAGGACTTTCTGGCCAGCTTACTCCTTGCCTATGAGTAGCCTTTTCCGGTGGTGGGGAAGTAAGCGGAGGGATGCCCAGTGCTGAAGTGCAGATAGAAGGATGGAGACCAGTGCACGACATGGCTGGAAAGATGGAGACCCCTCCCTGAGCTGGATGGAGGTTAGTATTGTTATAAAATTAGACTTTATCAAGGAACTTTTTCTACAGCTTGCTGTTGTTTCTTTTCTTTACCTGTAACAAGGTAAGTCCAGTCTCTGTTTTTTCTGCACTGCCCACAATCTTCCTGCCCACTACTGTAAATTAAGCACAGATAGTAACAGGGTTGTTCACATGATATAGATGCCCCTGTCCATCAATATTTTTCTCCAGGGAATAGAGACCGCTCTGTCATATTTTGGAACATAAGCCTAGCCGTTTGCTAAGCTGCTTTACATGGGTATGGTACATTGTTGCTTTGTTACACATACATAGCAATACAGGGCGCTGATATCTCACAAAGAAGCTGTTGAAAAGCATTTAAGATTTCAAAATAGCAAGTTGCACCAGTGCGTCAAGGGAAGCTTTGAAGAAAGCTCCCACAATTCTCCCGGGTGTGGCCTTTCACCGCACGCCTCTGTGAGAGAGCGGCTGGCTTTTCTCCCAGTGTGAGGCAGCGGTAAGGCCAGCGAGAGCACGGGCGAGTCGGTGAGAGAGCTTTGGCGGCGGGGGAACCTTCTTAAACATAACTGCTGGGCGGTAACTGACATCACTGGCGTGTGATTCGCAGCCACCCAGCAGGTGACTTGCCATAACCCCTGCTCCATTACCTGCATCCTAAAGCCCAGGGAGTGCAGAAGAGCCTGCAGCCCGTGAGAGCTATGCAAGATGTAGCCTTCAGAGCTGGGAGATCAGCCTCTGCACCCTGCTCTACTAGCCCCCAGAGCTAGTGCCCAGGCTGGTTTTGCGTGGATAAGGTGGTTCCCACTCCATTTTATTCTTTGAATTTTTAAGAGGTTTTAAGGGAGAGGGGACCGCACGCTTCAAAAACATTTTAAGGGGTAAACACATTTTGTTTCAAAAGAAAACGACCTATGGTCCTGCTCTCCGGCCCTAAAGGCTTCTAGCCCCCATAGCCCTTATGAGTCGTGGGCTCTTCTGCACACCTCTGGGCTTTGGGGATGCAGGTATTGGGGCGGGGGTTATGGCTTGCTGTAAGGTGACTTGCCAGCCCCTCCGGCCTTGTGAACTGGTATAGGGGTCTCAAGGACTCCCTTACCAGTTGGCAAAGAGTCAAATGTAAACAAACACAAACACAAAACAGTAAAAGAAATGTATTTTTTTCTCTCATACTCACCTCCTATATGTCCTGCGCCTTTCCCTGCTGCTTCTGACAGCTTGAGAAATCAGAGCAAGATCATCTTTTTTGGGAGAGAAAACTGCTATTCACTTTCATTGTCTAGCCACCAAACCACAAATGATTGATTCTAAAACATGACACCATGCAACGGCACCCTTCCCCCCAAGTTCTATTGAACCACTAATGATATAAAAGTATATGAGGAAAAAAAACAGGTCCAGCTATGGCCGCCTCCTGCAGTGCTGCCTGAGGTGCCTGGCTCACATGACCTCATTAAAGATGCACCCCTGTCGGCCAGGAATGTACAGGACCTAAAAAAGAGAAGACACAAGAGAGCTCCTACTGGAGTTAAGCGACACATTGTTCTAGCAGTGGAAGGAGAATTACTCGAAACCTCAGAAAGACAGGAAATTACTAAACAGATCAAAGCTAAAGGAGTGTTGGAAACCAATAGACACTTACTTTACAGAAGCAGCAATGAGTTATGGAACCCAAGAAGAGAAAACGCAGAACATAGGAAAGATACGAAAAGACCAGGTTAAACATTAAAAAACAATTCCTTAGAACATAGACGCAATGCATCATAATTTGGTCTTACATGTATAAGTCAGGTATTCATCTTCCACCGTCAAATTCTGAATTTCCATTCTCCTTGAATGTCCAGATCAGAAAGAGAACAATGAGGTTTATGGACAAGTGAAACTAACCATTTAAATGCTTTCATCGTAAGCCTTAAAATAATGTGGAATAATACTCACTTGATTGTTAGATGAATCACATGAGGAGCATCATCTTCAACATAAACTTTCATTAGCAAATGTTCAGTGCCGGCATCAGGGGTTATGCTCTTTCTTGTCTCATGAGCGAAGGCTGCTGCGCTCCATTTCCCTACTGACTAAAGGGACAAGATGAGGATCTCCTTTACCTGCAATGTTACCCTATTATTTTGAAGTTACAATCGGGGCTGGAGTCGGCACCCGGCAAGGCTGGTCAACTGCTGGTGGTCCAGGGCCCCCAGGGGAGCCCACTGACAACTGGCATAATGTGGTTGAAGCACTTAAACTTTTTTTACCACCGACATTTCATCGGGCCACTGCGCCGTCTCCCCCTAGCGAGCTGGGTCATCACTAATCTCATATCGAGGCTGAGCTGCACGCTCTTTCATTGCTGGTGCAGTTGCCCCGCCCCTTAACCTCTGCTCAGCCCTGACAGCCCTACACTTGCTCGTGTGTTGATCTATGTTCAGCGCTGCCCCATAGAGCTCAGTCTCCCTGCAAGCCCCGCCCCCAGAGCCATGCCATCACTCTGCTCCCTGTCCCCAGCATTGCAAAAGGAAGTACTGCACACGCTGGAAGAAGGCAATGCAAGGTACGCAGTGCACACACTTCCTTTCTGTCTTTCTGCCCCAACCATCCCTGTCTCTCTGCTCCATACGTTCCTGCCCTTCCTGTTATGTCCATCACTCTTCCTCAATACTCTACCCATTCATGTGTGGCCAAACTAAAAAAAAGACAAAGAAAGTCAATGACATCCTTTACTACAGAGTAAGAAAGGAGTAAAAAGTTCTCTAATTTTCTAAAGAGTAATAAAGTACCATTGCCTTTTATTGTTTTCCTAGTTGGTGATTCAGCAACAGTGATATTTCTATTGAATTTTTTTCTTCCATGGGAATATTTTCAACTCAATTATATTGAGGTCAATATGTCATTTGAAATAATACCTAATATCTTAGAAAATGAAAAAAAAAATCGAAAAAGATGACACCAGAGGAGTAAACATACTATATATCAGTAGTGAGTCAAATAATTACTCATCTTTTTCTCCTTTAAATGGTCTATTTGGATATTTGTGATTTTATTTTCTAAATACACCAGTAAGAGGGAAAACTTCCAGTGCAACTAAAACATCTGGTACAACTATTTACAAAAGTACAACAATAAAATAGTTATATACAAATTTAATGTCTGTCTTCACATTTAAGATTACCTCTAGTCTGAACCCCCGCAGTGACCCTCAGAGGCTGCTGCTTGCCCCACCCCAATGCATCCTGAGATGAGATGACCACTGACTGGATGTCTGCTGGAAAGTGGAAAACTTTCTCCTGGTGAAACCTCAAGTATAATATAATAGTTTTCTTAATTTCTGGCTTAACAGGGCTTTGTGTTATGGTGGGCATATCATACCGGGATGCCCGGGTGGTGGTGGTTTGAGTGGGCCTTAAATAATTTTTTACCTGTCCCCTCTTACCTGCCCTACACTTAGAGGATCTTGTTTTACGATCTCAGTGCACTCTGCACTATAGGCCACTCTGACAACAGGCTCATCAAGACGCAGAGAGTGACAGTCGCCTTACTTTGTCGGTATTTGACAAAGTAAGGCAACTAATCATAAAGAGCTGCTTTTCTTAGAGTAATACACTATCAGTGTCCGATGACCTGAGAGCGCAAATCAAATATTGACCAGAATTTTGCAATTCTGGGACTGTATTAGTACTTGCTTTAAAGAGGAACAACACTCAAGAAAAAACAGAAAAACTTTCTGGTGACTCTAGATGCCCTGCTTGGTGTATCCCACCGGCTTTGCCAGTAAACACACATTTTCCTTTTTTTTCCTGCAAGCATTTACTGTAGATTTCCTTTGCCCTATATCATCAGTGTACTTAAACCAGACCAACACCTGTTTTTTTCTTTAACGGGTGTTGGTCCCATTGTCTCTTCATCACAGCAAGCTCAGGGGGGCATCCAGAATGCTGGAGCCCCCTTCGCAGATAACCTTCCAGACTGCCCGTAATACTCACCTTCATTACGAGCCAGCACCGGGAAAGGAGTCCCGTGATTGGCCACCAGGTGGTCATGTAGGCAGGTTCTGCAGAGGCCGCGACTATTGCCCACGTGACAATGGCCAATTGCGGGACTCCTTTCCTGTCACTGGCGCGTAATGAAGGCGAGTATTACGAGCAGTCTGGAAGGTTATCTGCGAGAGGTGCTCCAGCATCCTGGATGCCCCCCGACCGAGCTTGTTGTGATGAACAGACAGCGGAACTAACACCCGTTAAAGATAAAGCAGGTGTTGGTTTAAGTGGACCCGAAAGCAACATTGACCTGCCTCACCGCAGCATAAGCATTAGCTTTATCTGGACAAGTTTAAGTCATGCTCAAAAGGCTACAATTTTGACCTTATTCCCACCAGAATGGACCCCTCTGCCAACCAAGATGGCGGCCAAGACTCCATGGGCCACTGTCTTGGATGTTTAAAAGCTCAGAAAATGCACTAGGTGCTGCTAGGATGATTTTTACTGTAGGCAAGCTGTATGTACAGTGTGGGGGAAACATACAAGATGACCTTCCTATAGCATGTCTACCTACATTTAACCATTGTTTGTATTATATCTCTTTTAAAAAGTCTTTGCAGATATACCTTTTAATTTCCTGATCATGAGAGGCTCTTCTCTTGCCTCTTATGTGTTAAATGACCTTATGCTAGCAAAATATTACAATTATATTCGAAAATATTTAGCACAGTCTAGGAGATTTGGAGTTGAGACTCCAGGACAGGCATACTCCCTCACCCCAGAGTGTCCAGATTTGGCTGTGTAAAACGTGTAAAACCCCCTGCAGGTCGCCCAGCTCAACTTCTACTCGATCCAAAGGCGCACGTGCAAGCAGCAGCCGCTCCCTGCTATATCTGTAGCAGGGTGCGCACCTGCGCCAGACATTTGTGAGTGACCGTGTGGGCATGCTCCCTGTTAGAGGGCAGAGGGGATGCGGCTGCCACCGTGCTCGGCTAAACTAGGCTGGAGCCGAGTGCTTAGACGAGTCTACATTATTATTATTATTGTTGTTTATTTATATAGCGCCATCAACTTCCGTAGTGCTTTACAAGGTAAGAATACAGACAGGGTAAAACATATAGCACAGGGAACAATAGAAAATTAGATGCCACAGGTTAAAACCAAGTGTTGTGGAGACAAAGGGGGCGGGGTCACAAGTGGTAGAGCTTGAGTATGGCTGCATGTGCCATTGAAGGTTATAGGAGTTGCTTACGCCAGGTCATATGCTTGTCTGAAGAAGTGAGTTTTGAGGGCGCTTTTAAAGGCTTGGAGTGATGGAGAGTGGCGGATCGAGCGGGGGAGTGCATTCCAGAGAAGTGGGGAGGCACGGGAGAAGTCTTGAAGGCGGGAGTGCGAGGAAGTAACCAAGGAAGAGGACAGGAGAATGTCAGAGGCAGAGCGGAGGTTGCGCTTTGGTTGGAAATGCTGGATCAGAGATGAAATGTAGGAATGGGCCTGGTTAGAGAGAGCTTTGTAGGTTAGCACTAGAAGTTTGAACTGAACTCTATAGGAGACAGGTAACCAGAGGAGGGATTGACAGAGGGGAGTAGCACTGGAGAAGCGAGAGGAGAGATGGATGAGGCGAGCAGCAGAGTTCAGGATAGATTGGAGGGGAGCCAGTCTGTTTGTTGGCAAACCACAGAGGAGGGTGTTGCAGTAGTCCAGTCGGGATATGACCAGGGCGTGCACTAACATTTTAGGGGTGACAGGTGAGAAGAAGGGACGGATGCGAGAGATATTTTTGAGTTGGAGGCGACAGGAGGTGGCTAGGGAGTGAATGTGAGGTCTGAAAGAGAGAGAGGAGTCCAGAATGACACCCAGGCATCGAGCTTGAGGAGTTGCAGTTATTGTAAGATTATTTACAGAGATTGTGGTGTTAGAGAGGGGAGGGGAGTGAGATGGTGGGAAAATGACCAGTTCTGTTTTGTCCATGTTCAGTTTAAGAGAGCGAGATGTCATGAAGGAAGAGATGGCTGTTAGACAGTCAGGAAGGCGAGAGAGTTAACATGAGTTAACGTTAGCGCAGTCGAGTACTCTGATTGGATGGGAGGCCACAAATGTGCCGTAGGACCAGGGAAAGGTGAGTTATACTGGGTGACCTTGGGGGTCATGCGGGGGGCATCCCGCATTGGGGTGCCTCGGGGGCAAGGACCAAAAGTCAAAATCCTGTGTTTTGGTCCACTTTAAGATACAGGAGTAGATTTTCTAACACGACTTGCAATGATGCCTGATGACTATGCTGAGAAGAATTATTATGATTGCAACTCCGATCAGGCGTAGAATTTCGACAGTCAGAAGCAGCATCCCGCTTTTGCACACGCAGTCTGTGAAGAAAATATAAAATATGTTTTAACAACTATTTAAACAAAAAATATACTATAGCACCTACTTTTAAACCCTTTAAAATTACTGTATATTATAGCAGAGGTGGGAATCAAATATTGAAAGTAGACCAAAAGCCACTGAAAATATGAAATAAATTTGGCCAAAGCCCTTGCCAATACTCCCTTCTTTGGTTGTAGAACTAGAAATGGTTATTTTCAATTTCGAACAGTGGCAATAAATGGAGGAGGTGAGACTACAGCTAAAACAGGCGCCATTATCTGGGGTTAGAGAACTGCTACAATTTTAACAACAGAATTGGGGAGAACCTGCTGAATCGGACCTCTAGATTATAGATCTGAATATATTAATGCAGAGCTGATAATAAAGACTTAAAGGAGCCGCAGCACTCAACCCTGTTAGCCTGCAGACCAACCTATAATCTGTCTCTAAATCTGGTAAAAACAGAGGCTCGGTCGCACATATCTGCAGAAGTATGCTAAGCTGCACCACCACGCCAAGGTGCCTCCATGGGTGCAGTCCTAACTCTAATCTATGAGAGCCCCATTTGGGACATACAATGCAAGAGATAAAATGGGAGCAGCTTACCTGAGGTTGCCCTAAACCTCATGTGCAAGCCATGGGGAGGAAGGGTCAAGAGACCTTGCAATACAGCCTAGACCCCACACTCCATGTGCTTGCACAAATTCAAAGTGAACAAGAGGTGCACCTCCCAGGTTAGTTATAAAATGGTCTGAGCAGCTGCCACTCCCCTCTTGTTCACAGAGCTGATGATAACCTAAACTGACCAATCGTCCCGCTGTCGGTGGGACAGTCCTGTTCTGACAGCTTTTGTCCCGCTGCCAGCTTTGGATCTATGGGGACACTCAAATGTTCTGCTTTGCTGGGGACCATCCTGCCTAGTCCCGCCGAATGGTCAGTTTGTATAACTCCGGGCGGCTGACTAGTGGTGCTGTGAACAAGCGACAATGGGGAGCTGAAAAACGTCCTGTTTCTTGGCACTATTTCTTCTATTACGGCTTCCAGGCTGCAGCCGGTGGAGAGCGCATTAATCTGTAAGCAGAGTGGAGGAAGATAGTTACGTAGAATTCACTGGAAGGTCAGCCAGGGCGAACATGGAGGAGCTTGACCACCTTTGCTTCGTTGAAAACTGCCTCCACTGAACACTTTGCCATAGACTCAGACTAAGCTCCAATGAATCTCTGATTATAAAGGTTATGCTGGGAACTTGCGGGGCATTACAGGACTTGCTTCTGATGGCACAGTGCATGGTTTGCTATAGAGCCATCACCTTTATTTACAGCATGTGCCATCATTCACAACACTGATCACTGCCTTCACTACCTTTCCCCAGCCTGTTCTATGACCTGCAGCTCACATTCCTGTGCTGTCAGATGGGGCAGAGTGCCAGAGCCTTCTGTGTCACCAGTCCCTTACAAAAAAAGATTCTGAATGGCCTGCAAACGACATGAATTTATTAAGTGTTACCAATTTTTCATGGCTGTTCCCTTTTTCCTGCTGGTAAGGCGTTGGGTTAGGATTCTATACATACATATATATAGATAGATAGTCCATGATGGGCTCCACAACCAAAAGTTGCAGTCTATAATAAAGTTAGACTAGAATAGGCAGTGGGCATGGCCGGCCTTGTGCAGTCTATGTTCTCCCTATCTCTCTGTGCATCCAGGAGACCGCATTCATACATCCCTTTAAAGAGGAACACCACAGAGGAATTTCACTTTCCCGTGTGTATGCCAAACGGGGCATGCCAAATTGTGCTTTTGATTGGCACGTTGGTTAATGGGACAGTATATGCTGGTGCTCTGAAAATTAATGTTTGTATAACTTTGTTTTTTATTTCCATGGAAATAATATATATATTTTTTTTCTCAAAGGCCATTGAATAGCCCTGCCCCTATGCCCCTCCCAGTGTCCCACTTTGGTCCACTTTGTGCCCCTAAAAAAATGGTCAGTTTATGATAACCATCAAAAAATGGTGAGTAACTAACTACCTACAGATACAGAATATTTAAAGCCCTAAGATATCTTTGGCTCAGAACACAAACGCAACTGAAAAGCACTAAAGGTGGCACTATCGCAAAAAATGCCCCAATAATAAAAATCCATATAGATATGTTGGATGGCGAGTGGAGGGGTGACTTATACACCCGGCGTCAGGAAATATCCAGCCAGGGTTGTTTTTTTTTTTATTTTTTATGGTAGAAAGAGGGAATCATGGGTGACAGGCTCTGTCACCCCTCATAGACTAAACCTGCCAACCCTGAATTTTATTCCTACCAGGAGAAAAAAAACACACCCTTCGTGAGAGTTGTATTCAGTTAAGGTGTATAAGTGACTCCTCCTCTCATTAGTCGACATGTTTATATGGATTTTTAATATTACATTATTTCGCGATAGTGGTACTTTAACTATTTGAGGTGTAACATGCAGATTTGCGTCAATAAATTATTAATTTGCCTATTCAAAGTGTTTCTTTTGTTGTAACTGATACAACCTATCTCCTATACATCCCTCAGGGGTGTGGCCTATTTTAAAAAATGTCCAGCTTTAAAACATATAAATAATAAATACCGCGCTATAAACTAATTAAACTCAAAATATTAATTGTGAAAAATATCAATACTCATATTTCTAGCTACACGTGCATTACTCAAATCTCACCAATAAGTAAATACATTCCAAAAATATACAAAAAGAGCACAGAGCTAAATGTGAATTAATTTGAGTCCTTCCAATTCTTTTTCTGAATCCACCAAATGTGTCAACAATTCATTTGTGCAATACCACCACCGATATTATACTCTTACCAGAAATGATTAAATCAAACAGCAGTTTCAACAATCACGAAGACAACCTCTCCAATCAGCTCCACCACATGGGGTACAATTCCTCAGTGTAAAATAAAATGGCCAGCCAAATCTCCATAGCATGTTCATGCAAAAGGAAATAAAAAAATCCATAGCGCAATAATGCCAACTACAAATTCCTTTTAATCAAGCCAATAAAATACTCACAATCCAAAAAATTAAAACTCGCATATCATATGGCACAAAGCCAACTCACGCTGCTGAATTACAATGTATAGACCGCCTGCTCCCATGCGTTTCATCGCTCAGCGCGACTTTCACTAGGTAAGCCGGCGCGGCGGTGAGCAGCAATTAAATATCCGGAAGGCGGGGCAGGGGGAGCGCGTCATCCTCCCTCTCCACCAATCACCAGCCGGGCGTATATTACTACATCCGGCCGGCCGAAGGGAAGGCGTCGCTAACACCATTCAGCCAATCAGTGAAGGCGGGGGTGAATATCATTCCCCCTCTCCACCTATCACAGGCCAAGCATGCGTTATACCGCTTAGTCAATCAAAGTGCGTCTATTGTCATTCAACCAATAGAGGAACGGACGCGTAACATAGCGTCCCGTTCCTATAGCAACCGGGCCATATCTCCCTCCAGCATTTACCGGCTCAGCACATATTAACCGTGACAATCAGCCAATGGAGGAACGGGCTCAGCATATGGCGTCCCGTCACTATAGCAACCTTGTCCTAGCAGGATCCTTACTATAGATCTTAAAACCACGGTATAGAGCCATATGAAATTAGATGTGTGCACCAACCATATATTAAAAAAGGAACAAGCAAAGTTCCATACAACGCCATATAAAATTAGATGTGTGCACCAACCATATATTAAAAGAGGAACAAGCAAGGTTCCATACAACATTGAAATAGCGCCACACAAAATTAAATGTATGCGCCAACCATATATTAAAAAGGGAACACTACTATTAATCTAAAAGCAACAGAATTAGGAACTAGCAATTCAACAAGGTGAGTTGGCTGTACAGGACATGTAATTATTCTAATAAAAACACACTATAAAAACAGAAAATACAGGAATACACCCCATACACTATGAAGATTACCCAACTAGTTGACAAATTAGCAGCATTAATACTATATCCACTAGATAAAATACTATACAAATACAATGGAAAAGGGACTAAAAAAATTTTTTTTTTAGTTAAAAACATACTAAACTACAATAATAAAGCTGACCTTTACTGATATCCAAGCTACATATTCAAGAGCTCACCTCCCTTAACTTTTAGGAAGAGTCAATGAAACAGTTAAGGTCAAACTCTATGTTTAACCCTTTAGGACTAAGGGTGTCCAATTTATATATCCACGAACTCTCTTTCTTGGACACCTCCCTTGTCATATTGGAACCCCGCCAGTGCGTCTCCACTTTCTCTAGAGCTATAAAAGACATACTGGAAGGGTCACGATTGTGACTAGACCTGAAATGCTCTGATAAACTGTGACCCTCAAAGCCTTTTTTAATGTTATAAAGGTGTTCCCTTATCCTAATTTTCAGCTCTCTAGTTGTGCGACCAACATATAGCAGATTACAGGTGCACCAGATAAGGTAAACCACGAACTTAGATGAACACGTGATAAATTGTGTTAGCTTGAATTGCTTCCCAGTCACAGGATGGGTGAACATTTTATATGGCTTCATCACAGATTTTCAAGTTCTACAACCTATACACCTCCCACATTTAAAGAAACCTTTATGTTCCGAGCCAAAAAATGATGACGGGTGGGCATTAGGTATAAGTGGGTCTACATAACTCCTAGTTAATAAATCCCTCAAATTAGGGGCTTTCCTAAAAATTAATCTAGGCTTAGATGGTAAACTGGGGCCCAAAATCTCATCCCCCTGCAAGATATGCCAATGTTTGGATAAAATTTTCCTCACTTCCCGATGTTGAACACTGAAGTTAGTAATAAAGGAAAAATCCTCAGTATTCAAAGGCTCTCGCACTGTTCCCTTCTGGGGAAATCTTTCCTGAGTTCTAACCTTCACTAGCTGTTGTTGCACCATTTCAGCTTCATAACCCTTATCTAGGAATTTTTTTGTTAAATCTGCAGCTTGTATCTCAAAATCCTCCAACTTTGTACAATTCCTCCTCAATCTCATGTATTGGCCCCTTGGGATAGCTTTAATCCAATTCGGATGGTGGCAACTCATTGCGGGAACAAAGCCATTTCGGTCCGTTGGTTTGAAGTATGTCACAGTAGTCAAAAATGTCAATGTCAAGAGTTTCTATACGTATGGTTAAATCCAGAAAATGTATACATTCTGCACTGATCTCGGCAGTAAATTCCAAATTAAACCGATTCTCATTGACCTGTGCAAAGAATGTTTCCAATGCTGTTTTTGGACCCTCCCATATAACTATGACATCATCAATAAACCTTTTCCAAAGTTTTAAGTGTGGCCACACCCTGCCAAAAATAAACTGTGACTCCCACCACCCCACAAAAAGATTGGCCATACTAGGTGCAAACTTCGCCCCCATTGCTACCCCCTTTTTTTGCAAATAAAAACGACCCCCAAACCAAAAATAATTGTGGTCAAGTGCAAAAGTTAGGCATTCCATAATGAATTCAATTTGTGCAAGAGGAAGGTCTGAACTTTCATTCAAAAAATATCTAACCGCTTCAATACCCTGATTGTGTGGAATATTGGTATACAATGACGTTACATCAGCCGTTGCCAGCAAAGTAACATCATTGACGGTCTGTTCTGCACACAGATCTAATACATGATTTGAACCTTTTAGATAAGCAGGCAGTTTCAATACAAGGGGTTGTAGAAAAAAATCCACATATTCCCCTAATCTACATGTTATTGAGCCTACTCCGCTCACTATCGGGCAACCAGGGGGCTTTATTAAACTTGTGAATTTTAGGCAGATAATATATCGTAGGTATCCTAGGAGCTTGAACATTCAAATAATCCTTTTCCCTTTTACTAAGGATCCCACTTGAAAGACCCCTTTCCAGTAGATCTACCAACTGGACCTGATATTCCCTTGTGGGGTCCCTAGTAAGTACTTCATATGTCTGCGTATCCACTAATAATCTGTCCAACTCCTCCACATAATCTTTCTTGTCCAAAATTACTAAGCCCCCCCCCCCTTATCAGCTGGTTTAATTACCACTTCATGTTTTTGTTCTAAACTTTTTAGACCTTTCTGCATCGGTGCCCTCCACCTTCTTTTTTTTACTTCTAAATTTCTTATATCCCTCGAAACCACATTCTTAAATTTATCCAGATAAGAGTTAGGAAATGTATGTCGAGGCTCCCTCTCCCGTTGTGATAAATCCATTGGGGCAATAGAAGATCCTCCCATGGCCTCAATTGACGGAGCAGTTTCCTCTATTGATTTATTCAAAAAGAATTTCTTCATATTGAACCTTCGCATATATTTTTGAAAATCTACATAAGTTTAAAAATTACCAAGGTTTTTGGGAGGCGCAAACTTCAAACCTAAGTTAAGTACCCTCAATTCATCTGCAGACAGCTCTATAGAACTAAGGTTGAAAATCCCGGAGTCTAACACCTCCTCATTCTTCTTGTGTCTAACTCCTCCCCTTCGTCCTCTCTGTCGCGCAACTTTCTTTTGAGGGTATAATTCTGCTGCGGGGCCTTCCCTCGATCCCTTGGGGTAACATGATCTCCTCCTTTCAATGGAGTGTCTCGGCCCTCCTGAAAAAGGGACCTCTGGGGGTTCAAGGTCATAGAATGTTTATAGACACCCCCCCCCTGAATTCTCCTTCTGATTCATAGGCCTATTGTCACTCCTCCACATAGGGGACCTCTTCCTCCAATTCCTTTTAAGACTTCGATTCCGGTCCGGAGACCCTTTAGATTTCACATCCATGGGGCCTAGATAGGTCCTACCCGAATATGGTCTTCTACTTACCCCCTCCCTTCTATATACCCAGGGGTCTACCTCATCCCTACGTGGCCACTGGTTACAGTATTGTGGACCATAACGTTCTTCATTTACCGGGAATACCTTCCTGGGGGGGGTTTGGATAAGGTCTAACTCACCCTCCAATCTTGGTTTATTCCTATCCAAATCGACCTTTGTTTGCCATTTAAATACTCTACCATTGGCATAATCACTCGTATCTCTTTGTAACTTTCGTATTTTTCTTTTCCTCACTACTTCTTCCTCCTTCTCCAATTTTACTTTTATCTCGTCTGATCTTTTTTAAAAAGTCTCAGACGTTCCAAAGGGCATTAATTTAAGTTTCAAGGCTTCCTTATCCTGTTCCAATTTTCTCAACATTTGCACCTTTTTTTTAATAAGTCTGTCCACTAATAAGAGGCCACAATCATTAAAAAATTCAAACCATTCCCTCTTGGAGTCTGCACTTTCATCTCCATCGTATATCTCTAATGACCATCTCAATTGTTGTGGTACCATTTTTTTGTCCAACATATTTCTCAAGCGTGGCAATATCCCACTTAATACGAAGTTCCTTATTAAAGTGGACCATCACCCTCCGGTGATCGGCCCGGGAATCTATAAGATTCCCAGGCCGATCACCTCCCTCCCCGCGGGACATCCGAGATCGGGATGTGCCGCTGGGTGAAACCCCCCCAAACACCCCAAATCCGCTTACCTTGCCGGCCACCGCCGCCTCCCTCGCACCCCTCTAGACGTGCGCGCGCCCGCGCCGGCCGTCTGTGAGACGGAGGCGGCGGCGGAGGAGCCGCTTGTCCGCGGCTGTCAAACGGCTTGTCCGTCGGCGCTGGGAGCGGGGAGAGGTGAGTTTTTCGGGTGATCGGGGGGGTTTCACACAGCGGGGCACCCCGATCGGGAGTGCCCCACCGAAGTGGACCAAGACCCAGGATAGTCAAAATCCTGGGTGTTGGTCCACTTTAAGCAACTTGTATAAGCCCTTCAGGTCATCCTCCAAATTTACTTGTGGGTTACTGCCACTCTCCATAGAAAGGTCCTCACCAAAATCAACATTCCTTTTTGTACTAAACGTGAAAATATCCATTTATACAATAGCTGCAGGTATGTGTGAGAAGTGAAAATCAACAAAACATATAAATAATAAATACCGCGCTATAAACTAATTAAACTCAAAATATTAATTGTGAAAAGTATCAATACTCATATTTCTTGCTACATGTGTATTACTCAAATCTCACCAATAAGTAAATACATTCCAAAAATATACAAAAAGAGCACAGAGCTAAATGTGAATTAAATGTGAATTAATTACATGTCCTGTACAGCCAACTCACCTTGTTGAATTGCTAGTTCCTAATTCTGTTGCTTTTAGATTAATAGTAGTGTTCCCTTTTTAATATATGGTTGGCGCATACATTTAATTTTGTGTGGCGCTATTTCAATGTTGTATGGAACCTTGCTTGTTCCTCTTTTAATATATGGTTGGTGCACACGTCTAATTTTATATGGCGTTGTATGGAACTTTGCTTGTTCCTTTTTTAATATATGGTTGGTGCACACATCTAATTTCATATGGCGCTATATCGTGGTTTTAAGATCTATAGTAAGGATCCTGCTACGACAAGGTTGCTATAGTGACGGGACGCCATATGCTGAGCCCGTTCCTCCATTGGCTGATTGGCACGGTTAATATGTGCTGAGCCGGTAAATGCTGGAGGGAGATATGGCCCGGTTGCTATAGGAACGGGACGCTATGTTACGCGTCCGTTCCTCTATTGGTTGAATGACAATAGACGCACTTTGATTGACTAAGCGGTATAACGCATGCTTGGCCTGTGATAGGTGGAGAGGGGGAATGATATTCACCCCCGCCTTCACTGATTGGCTGAATGGTGTTAGCGACGCCTTCCCTTCGGCCGGCCGGATGTAGTAATATACGCCCGGCTGGTGATTGGTGGAGAGGGAGGATGACGCGCTCCCCCTGCCCCGCCTTCCTGATATTTAATTGCTGCTCACCGCCGTGCCGGCTTACCTAGTGAAAGTCGCGCTGAGCGACGAAACGCGTTGGAAGCCGGCGGTCTATACATTGGAATTCAGCAGCGTGAGTTGGCTTTGTGCCATGATATGATATGCGAGTTTTAATTTTTTTGTATTGTGAGTATTTTATTGGCTTGATTAAAAGGAATTTGTAGTTGGCATTATTGCGCTATGGATTTTTTATTTCCCTTTGCATGAACATGCTATGGAGATTCGGCTGCCCATTTTATTTTACACTGAGGAATTGTACCCCATGTGGTGTAGCTGATTGGAGAGGTTGTCTTCGTGATTGTTGAAACTGCTGTTTGATTTAATCATTTCTGGTAAGAGTATAATATCGGTGGTGGTATTGCACAAATGGATTGTTGACACATTTGGTGGATTCAGAAAAAGAATTGGAAGGACTTTAAAGAGGACTCAAATTAATTCACATTTAGCTTTGTGCTCTTTTTGTAAATTTCGATCTTTCCCACCGTAAAAAATTGGAAGGTATGCAAACTGGTATGCCCCGCTGTGTGAAACCCCCACATGGTGCTCAGTAAACTCAGCTTTCCCCCGAGCCCACACAGGCGCTGTCAGGAAAGCTGAGTTTACTGCGCACCCTGTGAGGGTTTCACACAGCAGGACATACCATACCAGGGTGGGAAAGAGGGACATTTGTTAAAATAGGCCATGCCCCCTCATTGAGGGATGAATAGGAGATAGGTTGTAACAGTTAAAACAATGGATGTGCAGGGCCGCGTACAGCTGAAGGGAGCCGTGTGATGCCGGTGCCGCTCACAAGTGTGGTTGGGATTCGAGACGGCTGCTCTTATCGAGGACAGGTAAGTGGACACGGTGACCTGGGGGGTTTCACACAGTTTAGCAAAGTGTTGGCTTTACGGGAGCTACTAAGCTTAAATTTTTTAGAGGTTTTTTTTTTATTGGACTGACCTTATATGCATTCAACTAGCAGCAGCTAGCTTTACAGGCAGTAGCGATGAGCGGGTCGGTTGAAGTTCGGGTTCCCCAAAGTTCGGCTCCTGGATCCTAAATCTGAACCCCATTGCAGTCAATGGGGACCCAAACTTTGGGGCCTAAGAATGACTGTAAAATAGGGCCAGCAAGGGCTAGAGGGTGGAACACCTGAGCGATTGCCCTGCACAAAATGGGCTAGTGGAAGTACTAAAATAATCGCAGAAAATTAAAGAAATACACCAATAAAAAATACATCAATCAATTTATACATATAAATAATTAATAACATCAATAAATATCTGGTTAAAGCAGGCACGAGGGTTTGCAGCATAATCTTGTAGGCCCAATACCGCTGTCAGATTGCGGAGGTCTATAAATAGTTGAGGTAATCGCACCCCCCCTTAACCCTTTAAGTGCCAAGCACGTAACACCTACGTGCTGGCTTGGCTGGGCCTTAAGTGCCAAGCCCGTAGGTGTTACGTGCTTGACTTTCCTCGCTTCTAGTTTAAAAAATAAAAATCAAAAATACTCACCTGACCCCTTGTTGGATCCGGCCGGGTCTCCTCTTTAATTTGGTGCCATCCGATCCCCCGTGGGGGGTCGGATGGCTCCAGGAGAGCCCCCGGAATAGGCTGCCCCCCCCCCGCTTCTGCAGCAGCAGCTGCTAACTGTAAAAAAAAATAAAAAATAAAAATGACATTCACTTACCTGTGTGTGCGCTGGCTCCCGCTGTCCCTCCTCTTCACCTGGGGGGCCTCCGATCCCCCCCCAGGACTTACCGATCTTCAGGAGAGAGCCTGGGAGGCTCTCTCCTCTCTTCTTCACGATGGTGGCCGCCATCTTGCCTCTAAGCCCCGCCCCCTTGGGGGCGGGGCTTATGACGTCATCCCGGTCCCGATCACCGGCTTCAGCTTTCTCAGCTTCTCAGATGCCGGTGATCGGTGCCCTGGAAGGAGGTGACAGGAGATCCTCTGATCTCCTGCCTTCTCCTTCTCTGGATGCCGATCACAGGCATCTGTCAGCTGAGCGGCGAGGGACAAGAGCTTGCAATCGAAGGTAAGTACAGTTAAAAAATTTTTTTTTTTTTTGAATAAAATACTTTTTATTATTGTGTGGTGGTTTTTTTAACAGTTAACCCTTTGTGAGCTGGTAAGGGGTCCATGAGACCCCTTATACCAGTTCACAAGGCTGGGGGGGTGGCAAGTCACCTGCCCTAGCGGGTGGCTTGCCATTAACCCCCGCACCCCCATTACCTGCCTCCCCAAAGGCCAGGGGGGGGCAGAAGAGCCCGGGCCCACATAGGCTATGTGGGCTCGTAGGCTGCAGGGTGGGGGGGCCACCAAAGCTGGCCCCCCCACTCTGTGCCTACAAGCCCCCATAGCTGGTCCCGGGCTGGTTACTTTGGGTAAGGGGGACCCCACGTCATTTTTTTTTTTTGGATTTTTAAGGGTTTTTAACCCTTAAAAATCCAAAAAAAAATGGGGTCCCCCTCCCCGGGAAGGGGGACCCTATGTCATTTTTTTTTTTTAATTAACCATTTGTCATCCAGCAGCTATAAAAGGCTTCTGGGCAGGAAAGGGTGTCTACCTATACATATGTGGTATCGCTGTAACCGGGAGAAATTGGGGTTTCTCACGCAATAAGATTTTATTGACAAACTTACATTTTTTATTACAAAAAAACTCTACAAATTGTAAAAAAATATATTTTTTTTAATTTTTTTCACACATTTCACCCAAAAATGTTGAGAATACACCTAAAAAATACAAACAAGACATTTCATGTTAAAGCCCAGACTCTGTTGAAAAAAACAATATATAATTTTCCTGGGAAATCCCTGGAAATCCTTTCAAAAATGACAGTTGAACATGTGTAGCGCGAAACAGTGAAACTCAGTCTGGCAACAGGGAGTGGCAAATGCTGCAGGTAGGCTGGCAGCGAAAGGGTTAAATCAGCAGGGCCGTCCCAGCCACAAGACATGGAGTCACTAATGCTCTATGATGACACCCCTGGCTGGGATAGAGTTGCTCATCCACCTGCCCCTGCCCCAGTTACAGGCATAGGGGTTCCCATATGCACAACAACTTGTGTTGGAGGATGAGGATGTTGCCAGAGGACCATTGCAGGACATCTACTATGAGGATGAAACCGACTGCTGTGGCTTTCAGCAATGTGGAGGCTGAGAAGGAGGGTAGCGGGCAATAGAGAAGTTCCAGCACATAAGTTGGTAAACTGGACACGTAGCAAGAGATTGCCCTCTATGCCTTTGAGGTGCTGGCCTGCCCTGCGACAAGTGTCCTATCAGAACGGGTGTTCAGCACCGCAGTGGGGTGTCATCCACCGACAAGAGAATCCACCTATCCACAGCCAACGCGGACATCCTCACATTCATGAAGATAAACCGGATGTGGATCCCACAGGACTTAGTTATGCCAGTCAGTGCTTGAAGTATTAGCTACCTCCATCCCTTCCACCTACATGGCCACATCCACCTCCCCAACAAGTGAGTAGCTTTTTCTAAGCCCCAGTAAGCAGAATGCAATAGCTGCCAACAACTGAGTGGTATTTTCTAAGCCCCAATGAGGAAAATGCAGGTGGTGCCCGCAGATAAGCTGTAAATACTCAGATGTTTCCCAGCAGCTGCTCATCCTCAGGGTGCAATGAGGACAGGCAGATATCCCTCCCTAGCTGTCCCTAACTGACTCTCTCTGCTCTACCTAGCTAGGTGCCTGAACCAGTGGACTATTTGTTATAAAACCAGAAAGAGCCCGGTGTTGCATGAACCAGTGGACACCCAATTACTATTTGTTAGCAGCAGTGACACACAAGTGCCCTGAACAATTGGTATTAAATAGTGCTTTAAACAAGTAGTATAAAAGTGGAGTTAAACCCCATGTGCTTTAAAGGCGAATTCCACTTTCAACTGCATGTTTTTACATTCCCATTATTCTGTACCAAAATGACTTCTTCAATGTGCTAAGCTTATCTTATATTTTTTAAATTTTCTATTTGTTTGCAACCCTGTGTTATAAGAGAAAATATTTTTCCCTAGCAACAATGTGTTTATCTTAGCAATGTACTTGTGCATTAGATGTACAGATACAGCGACTTCCTCACTCTAGCTTGTTAATCATCTGACGCAGTCAACGGGTTTAACCCAGGTTTCTGCTGTAATTCAACCTATTAAGTTAGGGAGGATCTCAATCTAGTATTCTAGTAGCTAAAGGGATACTGGCAGCGTTCTCAGCTGGGAAGGGTCATTACTACTGCTTGATTTATCCAAAGCCACTAACCTGCTCACTTGTTACAGTGGAAGGATTCTGGGATAGTCAGTACTTTCTGCTCAAGGCCAGAAGAAACACTCCCATCTTAGCATCACAGACACACAGGGATATGGGAAACTTGGTAACAGCATGCTGATAAGTAAATCCCAGGTCTGGGGCACAATCCTAACACAAATATTTATTTTACAATCCAGAAGTCATTAATAAATGCTTAGAGCAAGTTGTGGTATAATGGGATAGACCCCAGTGCTTAAAGCAAGTTGTGGTATAACAGGGTACACCACAATACTTAGACTAAGTTGTGGTATAACAAGTTACACTCATCCCAGCACTTAGAGCAAGTTGCAGTATCACAGGGTAAACCTCAGTGCTAAGACCAAGTTGTAGTATACCAGGGTACACTCACCCCAGTGCTTAAAGCAAGTTGTGGCATAACAGGGTACACCCAAAGGCGTAGCCAGACTTTTCTGCACCTGGGACAAAGATTCAAAATAGTGCCACCCCAATAATGCTTACGCTGGGGATGTTCCTCTTTAAAGCAGAACCAAACCTGGGAATTTGACTTTTTTGCTTTGTTCTGTGCCCCAGGGGCATCCTAAAGTGGGATGCCCTGCTGTGTCAAACCCCCCAGGAAGCAAAAAAAAACTCACCTGTACAGGCTCCAAAGCCACATGTGCGGACTCTCATCCATTGAGAGCTGTCTGCTGTAACTAAGTCATATGACAATTGGTTCTCATTTACTAGAATGGGGAGCATGGACTGCCACATGTCTGGCTGTGCCAATCAGAATGGCTGGGGTGGGGGTGCCCATATGACGCCAAAAATGCGGCAGTGCATGCTCTACATTGTAAACAATGAGAGCCGCCTGCCGACTGATGTCAAAGCAAACGGCTCTCATTCGACGAGAGCCTCCGCATGCGCCGTTTTGTAGATTCTATATTGGCGGCTGCTGGGTTTTCTTCTGCTTTAATCAGGGTTCCATTATCCAAACCATAGTTAGAGTGGTCAGTGCTTTAGTAAATGCTAAAAACATATACAGTCTAACAGACAGAGAGAGACAGACAGAGAGAGAGACACACACACAGACTGAGAGACAGTGTCACAGACAGACAAAGAGAAACACACACCTACCTACCTACCTATATGAAGCTTAGCAGTACTGCAGACTACCTCCTTTCTCCTTGTCCTCCTCACAGCCTGGGAGACACAGGCAGCAGAGTGATGATGCGTCTGGAGGGGCAAAGCCTCCTCAATCAGGAAGACACACACTGTGCACTGCTTCTCTGCTTGTGCAGCCCCGGCGACCACTGCTTCTCTGCCTGTGCCTCCCCGGTGACCACACAAACAGCCTGGCTTGCCTTTCATATTGCCCTGCCATCTAACAGCTGCCCCCTGACAACACAGCGCCCGGGTCGGCTGCCCCTCCTGCACCCCCCACGCTACGCCCCTGGGTACACCCCAGGGCTTAGGCCAAGTTGTAGTATAACAGGCTACACTCACCCTAGTGCTTAGAGCAATTTGTAGTATAACAGGGTACATCCCAGTGCTTTGACCAAGTTGTGGTATAAAAGGGTATACTCCCCTCAGTGCTTAGACCAAGTTGTAGTATAACAGGATACACTCACCCCAGTTAAAGCAAGTTGTAGTATAGCAGGGTATATCCCAGTGCTTGAACCCAGTTGTAGTATAGCAGGGTACACCCCAGTGCTTAGACTAAGTTGTAGTATAACAGGATACACTCACCCCAGTTAAAGCAAGTTGTAGTATAGCAGGGTATACCCCAGTGCTTGGACCCAGTTGTAGTATAGCAGGGTACACCCCAGTGCTTAGGCCAAGTTGTAGTATAACAGGATACACTCACCCCCGTTAAAGCAAGTTGTAGTATAGCAGGGTATACCCCAGTGCTTGGACCCAGTTGTAGTATAGCAGGGTGCACCCCAGTGCTTAGACCAAGTTGTAGTATAACAGGATACACTCACCCCAGTTAAAGCAAGTTGTAGTATAGCAGGGTATACCCCAGTGCTTGGACCCAGTTGTAGTATAGCAGGGTACACCCCAGTGCTTAGACCAAGTTGTAGTATAACAGGATACACTCACCCCAGTTAAAGTAAGTTGTAGTATAGCAGGGTATACCCCAGTGCTTGGACCCAGTTGTAGTATAGCAGGGTACACCCCAGTGCTTAGGCCAAGTTGTAGTATAACAGGATACACTCACCCCAGTGCTTAGATGAAGTTGTAGGATCACAGTACACACAAACCCCAGTGCTTAAATGAAAAGGTGGGTTAGGGCTGCATACAAAACCCCAGTGCTTATAGCTTCTTGTTGTTGGAGAAACTGTACAACAGACTTACAGCTTAGTCTATGCTAGAATGATTTTTACTAGGTTTCATTGCAGTTTGCAGCTATTGCATTTAGTGACACTAGATGGTGCTGTTACCATTGTATTTTTCTGCTGTATTATTTCCTGTGGGTCGAGCTGTAATATATCACTGCAAGTCCTTCTCTTCCTGTCTTGTCTTTGTTAATAAGCCACCATGTAAGGTGACATACTCTTACTGCATTCATGCTCTAGTAAAGCCCGTTCCTTTTCTTGTCTGTCTGGATTACAACTCCGCTGAACCCAGCATGCACACTCTGCAACACTTGTAGGGTGGTGGGTACACCCCAGTGCTTGAAGGAAGATGTCAGTTAGGGCTGCTCACAAACCCCAGTGTTTACAGCCTCTTTTAGGATAAGGGAATACACCCCAGTGCTTAGAGGATGATGTGGGATCACAGTACACACAATGCCCAGTGCTTACAGCTTCTTGTAGGATAAGGGGATACAACCCAGTGCTTAGAGGATGAGGGGCCACAGTACACACTGTGGTATTAATGCAGTAGTAGTGAGTCTGACCCTACTCTATCCCTCAGTCCAGTCGCTATCTCGTTTTCCTTGGGCATCTCTAAAATAGTGCTGCATAATGACCAGAGTATAGTGTGTATACATATATAACCTGTGGAACTGGTTCTCTTGGTGACCTCCAGCTTCGTTCCATTCCCCTTAGCTGACTTTCCGTCCACTGTCTCCACCTGGCAGCAGTATATTCCATAATCCATTTCAGTCAGGTTGGTTATGACAAGCATGTGTTTTAATGATTGCTGGACTGCTTTGTACTCTCTTCGGACCGGAGTATGATCCTCACAGCCTAATGTCCAGAACACGGAGAAGGATGAAGATTCGAAGGTCACTTTGCATTCAATTGTCACAGACTCTCCTGTTTCGGCAGTGATGAGGGCTGGCTGCTCCACCAATATCTGAGCATTACCATCTGTATGAAAAAAATTGGTTAACTCATAGCATAAAATTGACAAACTACTGAGGTCACAGTCAGAGTCAAATGGGTTTAGTCAAAAATCAATATTAATCAAAAGTACTAATGTGCCATGTGGAGTAAGACAGAGAGACATAAAATGTATTTATTCAACAATGTGTTTGGCAAGCCAGAGATAGTGACTGGGTGGCAAACAAGACACTATAAATGTCAGGTCCCGTGGGACACCCGCCTTCTGAGTAAGTCCGCAACCCCCAATCTCCGCTGCCAGCTTCACCTACAGTCAAGCCCCCGTCTGCCGGGACGCTTTACATGCTCCACCGGGCACAGTTGCCCCCAGGACTTCGTAGCACAAAGGTTGCGGGCTTACGGGGAGGAAGGTGAATGAACCTGGAACGAGACTGGGCGAGGTCGGGCAAGCAGGGGCCATACACGAGAGATCAGTCCAGACAAGCGCAGCACCAAAGGATGAGACGGAAGAGTAGTCAAAGTCGAGCCAAGGGTCAAGCCAGAAGGTCACGGGTACGCAGTACAAGGGAGCAGGCAAATTGTGGTCAGAAACGGGCAAAGGTCGGTCCAGGCGGCAATCACGGGATGGTCAATACACAGCAAGATCAAAATGGGAAGTTCAGATACGGATAATCACACCCAGCAGCACGCTATCACGGGCAATTATACACTTGAGGGGAACTACCTTTATAGGACTAAAGTGAACGGGATTGGTGTTTCACTGTCTTTGGGCTGATTGCCCCGTTTAAACTGAAAAGGGCGTATTCGCCCAGGACTCTCTGGACTCATTGGCCCTCACAACATTCAGGGCTCATTGGCCCTCACAACATTCAGGGCTCATTGGCCCTCACAACATTCAGGGCTCATTGGCCCTCACAACATTCAGGGCTTATTGGCCCTCACATATTCAGGGCTCATTGGCCCTTCACTGGAGCCTCTGGCGGACGCACTGAGCACATCGCCGCCTGAGGTAATAAGAGGGATATGCTCATGCTCGGAGCAGCCGCCGGGCAGGACGTGTCCCGGCCAGCCTCTTCGAGACAGCGTGGGACCGAGTTGATCGTGACATATAGATCTCACGTGGATCTTAAGAGTCAAAAGTTGAAACTGCACTTCTCATTTCCTAGCGTGGGGTAGGGGTGGAGAATCGGAATATGGAGCAGGTAAGCCTTTTAATATCTGAAACAAGGCCTAGCAGGGTAGTGAGAAAGGTTATGGTTGTGTTACACGGAGGCATGTTTAAAAAACTCAACCAACAGATCTACTCACCCAACCCACATTCCCTCTCTGGTACAGCACCCTGCGTGACCAATGCTTTGGGTTCACCAGAGAAGCTCACACATTTCTGTGTTCATAGGCAACTTTATTGGCCAATCGCATCAAGGCCACGTGGAAGTAGGTAAGTGAAGCTGTCTGTTTTGGGCTTGCAGGGGGTTATGTGATGAGCCCCCCCCCTCTTGCTGTATGAACAAAAACCTATTGAACCTGGTGCTAAAGTCTAAAATATTATGGGGCCAGGTAAAACTCTTCAGGGGCATCCTGATTTGGAGCTGCCCCATTGTGTGGAACCCCCCCCCTGTGCTCACCTTGATCCCATGGCATATGCTGGGCCTCTGCTGGCACTCCCTGCACATAAATGCATTAGGCATACAGTATCTGAATGAATGTGTCTATGGGTAGTGTTCCACAACATGCATTTTAATTTACCTGGGGTAACAGTTTAGTACACATTTAATATGTTTATTTGCACAGACTAAGCAGTGTGCCTTTAATCCCCCTTGTCCCATCCTTGCTCTGATGTGAGTAACTCCTCCCTTCTTCCCCTCTCCTTCTGCCATTTCTAGTCTTGCATCTATACAGTGCACACCCCCTGCTCCCTTCTGCAGCCACAGTTTTCTACCTACTGCTTTTGTATGGGTCACATCACAAGTTTTCCAGCTGCATTGAAGGTACATGTCTGCTGTAAGAAGTTTTGCTGCAAGATTTTGTACTGAAATAAAGCTTTTGAAACATATCCACGTGATCCTCGAGCAGTTGAGTAAGATATCTGCCAAGCCTTATGGAGTAGAGAAAACATCCATCACAGACACACACAAGCAACGTGGAGCTTTCTACAGGATTCACATTACTGCCATTTAGTTAGTCAGAATAGGCAGCCAGATGTTGTACCCAGTTTGGAGGCAATTTACTTTATGGCTGGGTGCATGCACTGCATTGTACTGCAATTAAGTGGACCATATACCCACATACATCCCAATCTGCGATGCCTGGCCAGTTGCCCTGCAAAGCTAACACACACACTTACTGTTTTCCATTGTATATTCCAGAGGTAGAAAATCAAACAAATTATGCCTTCCTGTCTCCCCATCCAAACTCCCTCTCTGCAGTGCCCAAATGGCAGCCATCTTCATGTAGCCTAATCTCAAGAAATGCCTTGGAATACAAACAAGGTATTTCCACTAATGAAGGCAGCCATCTTTTTATAGCCCAAAAGATAATTCCGAATATGAGGGGGTGGCTGTTTGGGATGAATGCTGTAGTGGCAGGGAGTGTCCATCCCAGGAACACAATGATTTATTTTTGAACGTCCCGTCTTTAACGTGCAGTGGGTACTCATACTGCACTTTGGCAGTGCTGTCAAAGGGAATTTTCAGTATATAGGAAGCTATATAGGCAGCTTTGTGGCACCCCCATTTTTACAAAAAAATATTTAACAAATTTAAAAAAAAGTGTAGCCTCCCCTAGAGTTTACCAGCCCAGCACATCAGGCATAGGGACTGGTAGCCACTAGCAGGGCATTTCCTGAGGGCATACCCATGGCAGGGTATAACTACAGGGGACCTTTTTCCCCCCTGAATGTCACGTGCTGAGAAAGGATGTACCGGCAGATGCACCTAGGAATTAGAGGAGGCAAAATTAAGAAAAAATATTCTGAATTAAATGGTGGCCCAGTCAGAAGCTGCTATAGGGGAGAAAAGGTGAGAACCTTTTCTTTGGGTTAAACACAACATACAATACTCGCTCAAGTTTGGGTAAGTGGAGAGGGAGTGAATGTACCTCCATTGTCTAGGATGATTAATTAGCTGCAGGGGTGAAGGCCACCAGAAAGGGAGAAAAGTTAGGTAAAGGGGTGCAGTTGGCATGTGTGGCATGTCAGTGTAGGGGAGGGCGGTTAGCTGAGGGGTGGGTGCTATTGGAGGGGAAGGCATTCAAGTTAGGGGTGCAAGCCAGTGGAGAGGAAGGTGATAAGGTTGAGGGGTGCAAGCCAGCAGAGGGGAGGGGTGCAAGCCAGTGGAAACTCCAGGGCCAGCCTGAGACATCAAGATTTGCCCTGCCATGTGAACCCCTCCTTTCTGGGACTCCCACACCGTATACCCAGTGCATTCCTGCGCACAACCAGACAGGCTGAAGGTGGGAAGGTGCTGCAGAGTGCAGGGAGACCAAGGATGCAGCTGCTCCCACTTCTTTGTGCCATGCTCTCTTACAAACAGTGCTGTATGGTGTGAATACGCACAACATACAGAGCTGATTGGGCAATCTGCCCACACCGTTCGAACTCTGGAAAGGTGCAATTTTCAGGACCATCTGGGGGGGGGGGGGTCACACCTAAGGGCATGTGAGGGATGTTTTTTAAAAAGTTGATCAGAACCTAGGATGGCCATAGTCCTGTGTTTTGGGCCACTTTAAGCAGAGCATAGAAACAGCAGCCCCAACAATTTGGGGGGAAGGGGGAACAGTGGGTAGAAATCTAATGCCACATGTACAGGTTCTCAGCTGCTCCTTGTATGATCTGATGCAGTTTACTATCCCCCCCCCCCCCCCCCCGCTCCTTCCCTGCGTTTTGCCATGGACAGAAACTAGAATTTCTGATCTCATTCTCCAGCCCATCCTCTGTCCCTCTGTGTATATATCTGAGCAGAAATGAGCCGAGTAGAGCTCACAGCTTCCCCTTCCGCCCCCCGCTTCCCCTCTCTGACAACTCTTGTGCTGCTCCGGTGTGACTTCCTGACCTCTGCCTCACCCAGCACTATAACACAGGTTTGCACAAGATGGAGAAGAGAGAAGTTATGGGCTCTACTCGGCTCATCTCTGCTCAGCTATAATGACAGATAGACGGAGGATCAGGTGGAGAGAGAGGTGGATGGGGAAGCTTCTGGCTGTTCGCGCCAATAACGCTACACCTGACTACCAGGACTCTTTGCCCTGCTGCAAAGTGACAGATGCAGCATCCGCTATATAAGAGGCGCACACGCCCCACTTCTGGGGAAGAAAGGTGTGTCTTATGGAGCGAGAAATACAGTCTTTTCTATTTTGCAGTAAAATCAGTAGGTCATGGAAGAGTGCTTTTTAGCCAAATAGTGTATTCTAGAAAGAAAGGTAGAAGAATCACTTTTAAATCTAAAAAACCCTCTCTATATATAAAAATAATGTATTTTTAGTATACAAAAAGCACCCCTTTAACCGTAGTAAAACATTTATAAACTATTCAATTTTTTAACCTCCAGTTAGTGTAATAATCCCCACATTAAGATGACAAAACGCTTACCTAATATTTGCTAATATCGGCAGATCACAGTGAACACACCTCCCTGTATCATGATATTAAAGTATTCCCACGCCCATTTTCTACATACTGGGTGTGGGGCCACATTGTGACATTCTCTGATGTGCCCCTCCACACATAGATGCCTGCCATCCCCCCGCAATCCTTACCTGTACCTTGATACAACCACGAAATGCAGCCTTGCGATTCGCCCTCAGCAGTCATGTGGTCTAGGGTTGACCAGTGGGCAGGAAAGAGAAAGTTACTCCAGACCTGGTGCTGGTGGCCAATTGCAGGGGAATCAAGGTGCAGGTAATCATTGTGGGAGATTTCTGGGGTCTATGTAAGGGGGGCTTCAGCAACCTTGATGTCCCCTCAAGACGTTCACGTTTCGGCCCCACACTTATTATGTAGAAAATGGTTGTGGGACCTCTTTTATGTAAGTACATAAAAGTGATCTATCAGTCATTCAATCTCTGCAGCAGCAGCGGTGCCACTTTGCAATGACTGGATAACTCGAGTGTCGCTCAAAGCTCTCGGCTCTACTTAGAAGCCAGAGAAGGAGAATATAGCGCTCTGATCGGTGGTGGATTGCAGCATCAAGGCAATATTTTTTCCCCAAATCAGGCTTAGTGAATGTGGGTAGAAATTGTTTACATTTTTTAAAGGGGAGCACTGATTGGCATGTCTTTATAGGGTGAAAGATAAAGCTCTATTTTCCTCCAGTAAAAACAACTAATAAACAAATAAAGTATTTTTTATAGCTTAAAAATAGTAAAATGTAGTAACCGTGTTGCTCTCAACTTTATATTACCATTTAGTACTCTTACTGTTACAATAAAAAATACCTTGTAAAGATAACTTAAGTTTAATACTTCTTTAAAATAATCTTCTAAAAATAAATTATTTCTTATTAGGGGCCTTAGACTTTTTTTAAATTAGCAAATTACCTGTATAATATTCAGATTCAAGGTTCAAGGTTCGTTTATTGGACACATACATAAACATACATTTACATGACGTAGTACAATGCACTTTCTTGCATCTGTTTACCTTGATTAATTATATATAGACACCAAGGGGGTTATTTAAGAAGGGATAGCCCCAGGTAGTGCCTCATAGCGGCAGGAATCGTCTGGTGCTGTACGCAAATTTATGAAAGTGAATCTGGTGAGCGCCTCTAACAGCGCCATGTACATTCAATGTATTATTACAGGCGGCTCAGTGTACAGCGACGGTGCTCTAGCTTCCAGAGCGCCAGGTATTACCTTTCGATCACTGTCACTCTCTCATACATTTCAATGGGCTTCCATTTGCTTGGGTTTAAACAGCATGTTTGACTATTTGTTTTTGTTTTTTGTTCAGATCATTTGTGTGATTTCTTCTGGCTGCAAACTAACACTTTTAGAAACTTTTTATATTTTTATGCAGAATCGTCATTACAGGTCTGGCACTAAAGTGTTAATGTCACAGTGTTAAAATAATGTCCTTCCATGTGTTTTCGCTTTGTTACAGGTGTATATTCGTTCAAAAACAGGGCAACCCAATTTTGAACGCCGGCGCTGTGTGAGGCTGTTTTCTTGAATATGGTGTGAGTCGGTCACACTCAGCAGTCGCTCCCACACATCCCTGTACTGGTGTAAGAGCGACTCACACATCAAATTCATCAATGCCGGCCAGGTTACTACAACGACTGAGGCACTCTGTAATAGCGTCTCACGGCCGATCAGAGCGACCACTAGCGGTCGCTCTTAGCGCCGCTGTACAAACGCTCATCTGCCGATACCTGCCACTAGTAATGAATCAGCCTGCCCATGTAATTTTAACTATATATATTGGTTTAACATAGGTTTGTGGTAGTATTTTTAGTTGTGTAGTTGTATGGTCTTTATAGAATTTTATAACTGAATAAAGCGTGTTTAAAGAGGGGTGTTTAATAATAATAATAAAAATAATAATACTAATTATTTAATAATAATTTAATAATGATAATGTTTTAAAAATAACAATTTAATAATAATAATAATAATAATAATAATTCATATTATTATAAAAAATATTTAAACAGGGCACTGGCAGCAAAATGGTTATATTACTATAATGTACGATTATGATGTTTTTATTAAAATGTAGAGAATTTCTGAACCAATTTGGAGTGCAGCTTCACCTTATTGGACAGATAAAAAATTCCCTTCATCTTAAAGTGGACCAACACCCAGGGGGGGATCGGCCCCGGGAATCTATAAGAACCGGGAACCCCCCAGGAGGCCCACAAACCTTACCTCAGCCCCGTTTCATCGGCGCATGCGCGAGCCGCGGCCGCAGCTCGCGCTTCCCTCTAGCAGGGTGCGCACCCGCGCCGGCCGTTTGTGAATGGTCGGCGCAGGCGCGCTCCCTGTTAGAGGGAAGCGCGAGACGCGGCCTCCAGCGCTCAGAGCCGCTGAGCTGCTATGCGCATCCAAGCGGCCTTGGACGCGCGCTGTGATTGGCTGGAGCGGTCACGTGGGAGCGCGGTGAGGTGAGTGTTTCTGGGCTTTCGGGGGGGTTTCAGACAGCGGGGCACCCCCGATCGGGGTGCCCCACCGAAGTAGACCAAAACCCAGGATAGTCAAAATCCTGGGTGTTGGTCCACTTTAACACATTGAAGATCTGGTTAAGCAAGTTTACCTGGTGCTTTCGGGTTTGAACTGAAACATATACCTTGGTGAGCTTTTCATATTTTAACACACAAAAAGTGCAACAAAAAAATGTTTGTCCTAATTTTTCGCATAAATCACCTGTACCTGCAGTGGATCATTTAACAGGTGGGATACATAAGTTTACAGGTGAGATACCAAGTTTAAAAACAAC
The DNA here is from genome assembly GCA_027917425.1 of Gastrophryne carolinensis. Taxonomy (NCBI): domain Eukaryota; kingdom Metazoa; phylum Chordata; class Amphibia; order Anura; family Microhylidae; genus Gastrophryne; species Gastrophryne carolinensis. Next base: position 29,786,515 of record CM051235.1, on the reverse strand, counting down.
ATCACCCTATGGACTATGCTAAAGAATTTCCATTTGTTCTGCATACCCCACAGAGTGATCTGGTTTTCAAGCATTCAAAAAAATCTTACCTCCTTAAAACAATTATGTACCACACTTGAAAAAAATGCCTCCTCACAGGCGCAAGTGATTTTTTTAAAGACCTGTGCATTGCGGGGTTGATTGTAACCTGCATTTAGGCATCTAGGTGAGCTTTTTGGCATCAACACACAACAAATTGCAAAAAAGATGTTTGTTTTATCATTTTTCTCCAAAAAATGACCTGCACCTGTGATGGGGCATTTTTATAGGTGAGGTGCATCATTTTTCCATCGCTGATGTAAATCTGAGGTGGCTGCATCCCCAGCATGTTTGGCCTGTGCTCTCCCCGGGCATGCACCCTAGGATCACGGAAAAGTAAATTTTTTGGGGGGGGCCATCTTTAATGCACTTCATTTGGTTGAATATATTCACTAGCTTGAATCCCCCTAAGGGGGGGGGGGGGGCTCCAGTAAGGTGGAGATGTTTCCAATGACGTTGAAGAGGATGTGATGGGCGAAGGTTCATTAAAGTGGACCAACTCCCTCCATGATCGGCCTGGGAATCTATAAGATTCACAGGCCGATCCGATCCCTCCCTGCGGGGCATCCAAAATCGGGATACCCCGCTTTGTGAAACCCCCAGGACGTCCCATTCACCTTACCTTACTACCGGTCCAACGGCGCATGCGAGGGCCGTGTCCGCATCTCGCGCTTCTCTCTAGCAGGGCGCGTGCCCGCACCAGCCATTTGTAAATGTCTGACGCGGGCATGCTCCCTGTTAGAGGGAAGTGCGAGATGAGTCCACCAGTGTGCTCGGAGCCACTGTGGTTGTACGTCGCTTGGACGCGCATACCACAGCGTCTCCGAGCGCGCTGATTGGATGAGCGCCCGTGCATGCACCGTAGGAGCGGGGTGAGCTGAGTTTTATCGGGGTGCCCCGCGGAAGTGGAACAAAACCCAGAATAGTGAAAATCCTGGGTGTTGGTCCACTTTAATAACCACCAAGAGGAAAAGGCAAGACCTACTGTAGCTCAATCTGTTTGTGGTTTCCCCTATACTGGGGGGAGAGCCGTCCAAGAATCAGGACGGGGGGAAATCAAGAGACACATCACTCTATCAGTATGAGGAAAAACAACAAGATACATTAAAGTCTCTTACCTGCTAGCTGGTGAAGTATCAGGTGTTGCATTATAACATAAAAAATAAATTTCTTCATTTTCGGATTTCAATAAGATTGTACAGCAGGAGTAAGTGAGCTCAAGGGCATCACAGCTAACCGTAACTTGGTTCTCTTCTTCTTTCAGTTTTCATTGGTGACAGAATGGAAAGGTTTAGCCACATTAGACTGACCACAAATATTCTATAGATGACTAGTTAATGTTACACTTGCAACTCATCAGACTTTAACCATATGAGGGTGAAGAGGAAATGCCTCACATTGAAACTTTGCAAAAGTGAAGTAACTAAGGGAAGCAGGCAGGCAAATATCAAAGAATTCTAATCATCCATGTACCAAACCCTAAAGCTAATCCACCTGGTCTGCAGCTCCAGCACTTAATCATTGTGGGGTCCCCACAGCTGTAATGCTGTGACCGATGTGCTCTGGGTGTGACTCTGTCCCTGTTGGCAGGTTAGAGGGGTGATGTATCGGAGGAAAGCAGTTTCTAGCCCCAGTCCTGGGACACATCTGAGATTTTCCTTTAGCAGGGAGCGCTGCCGAATGGGGCTGCATGTTCCAGAGAGCTGAACTAAGAGGCCGATTCATTACTAACGCCAGATATTGGCAGATGAGCGTCTGTATAGCGGCGCTTAGAGCGACCGCCAGTAGACACTGTAAGCGGGTATCAGGCGCTGTAACAGAGCACCTCAGTCGCTGTAGTAAATTGACCCGCACTGATGAATGTTGGGCAATGATTTATGTTGGCCACTCTAACACCAATACAGCGCTGCAGGGAGCGAAAGGTAGCGTCAGCTCAGTGCAACCGACTCTCGGCGCTCCACATCATACTTATCAAAAAAGGACACGCACACAGCATCGGCGCTCTAAAGCTGGGGGCTGTAGCATAGAGCGCCAGACGCTGCGTGATTAAAGTCTGTTTTTGAACACGTATCCACCAGTAACAAAGAGAAAACTCATGGAATGACATTGTTTTAACACTGACATTATCACTTTAGTGCCAGACCTGTAATGACAATTCTGCATAAAAATATAAAAAGTCCAAAAAGTTTCTAAAAGAGTTTGTTTGCAGCCAGGAGAGGTCACACAATGATTTGAGCAAAAAAAAAAAAAAAAGTAAAAATGTCAAATACGCTGTTTAAACACAAGCAAATGAACGGCCATTTAAATGTATAAGAAGAGCAACACTGAGCGAAAGGTAATACCTGACGCTCTGTAAGCTAGAGCGCCATAGAGGTGCTATATGCTGAGCCACCTGTAATAATACATCGGACACTACATGGCGCGGTTGGAGTCGCTCACCAGATTCGCCTTCATAAATGTGATTTTGTGTACAGTGCCCGGCGTTCACCAGATGCTGCCTGCCGCTACGAGGCGCTACCTGGCGCTATCCCTTCATGAATAACCCCCAAAGTAAATACTTTATGTTTCCCCCAAGGACCATTAGTGAGAGCACCCTAAGGGAAACAAGGTGTGGCCCACTGCTGTGAGTCCTGTGGCTGCTCTGGGGCCC